>JAFELO010000063.1:23080-147298 GCA_017140195.1 Eumaeus atala
TTACTGACATTCCGGAGTTTTTAAAATTTTTTTTTAGAGTCACTTTACGGCGTTATTACGTGAGCGAGAGGTACATCCCTGGTCGTGCCGGCCCAACTCCGCCGCTCTGCTCCAATGCAGCATGGCAATTCCATTGGCAAGCTGCATTGGAGCAATCCCAAAGCATATACTATTCTTAGCTTATTTATTGATGCTTGTTATACGCATGTTTGGAATAAACCACGATATAAATTTGTTTAAAAGCTTTAAATCAATCTCACTCTCTGATCTACTTTATATGTATGTAGTATAAAAAAACAGACTCTACATCAATATTGCCACGACGTAAACGTTCAACTCAAAGAATCATAAAAGACGATGATTCTATTTAGTCGGAAGATGTAAAATTTTATATAGACTAGGTCTTTATGTGTTTTCTTGTGAGAATCAGATCACGGAAACAAAGAAAATGTTCCCCGCTCACTGTTGTAGGCATAATGATGAAGGTTTGTAAACAATCTCGATGCGATAATGAGTTCCGTAATTTTCACGGAACACGCATGTTAACTGATCTCTAACGTGAATTACTGAGAAGTGATTCTATGAAATTTCAGATTATCCAAGCAAACATCCTCGTAGTGGACTTTGATTGATGGGATTCACAAGGAATTCTCCATGATTCTGGACTTGTGTAGAGTTAATAAATATCTATCAGTGACTACCCTATTGATTAGATTTCTCGATTATTTATGAAATATAAACTATAGATATGGCCGCACAAAAAAACGTTGATGAATTATCTTTGCATTTTAAATTTTTGTACCATGAACATGTTAGCTAAAAATATTCTTCTTGAAAACAGTTTCCAGAAAACAGCACCAAATTAGTTCTTTTTGATCAAGATAAATAGAAATGAACTACTTTTATGAAAACTGCCAATAGGACTTTAGGTAACCTAAAATTCTATTCGCTCGCAGTTTAACTAAGGAAACTCCTAAAAGGCTTCATCCATCTTGCTTTAAGCCACACTGATCCCGCGATGCATTGTAATTTTAGCAGAATCCTCTCCTTATGTACTACCTCATCCGACACGCTTTTGTTGGAAACAATCTGAGAAAAATGTAAGTGAAACGTGCTGTGGATAAGTCGCTCCTAATGTGTGGGAATATTAATGTAACTTCGGTGTTTGGACACCTATAAACAAAGAGCCCCGAAGACATGATGCACGACTGTCCATTAAGTTGTTTCCACTGTAAGGAAGAGGATGCGAAACACACCAAAATCCTCAGCCTCCTACAAAGCTTATGACCTCATGTTCGAGGTCCTGTTAGTTTTTGTAACAAGATGAAACAATTTCATAATCAGTGCATAAATAAGAAAATGCTTTGATTGACACATGGCACCCATATTTAAAGCTAACATTAAGAATGGATGAACGGATGGAATGGATCTGAAAGTTCTAAGCCCGACCAAGAAAATGAAAGAAAAGTGGAAATAAATGATAATCCGAGGGGGCTAAATCCGGTGATTAAGGTGAGTGGGGCAGCAATTCGTAGCCACAGACATTGTTTCAACCGAAGTGTGAACACGTGCATTGTCTTGATGAAACAAAACTTTCTTACGCAACACTCCCGGCCTTTTTTCTTTTATTTCTTCCCGGAGTCTTTGTAAAAGGTTACAATAATAACTAGAACTTTTTTTACTTGGGTTACAATAACAACTAGAACAATAATAACTAGAACTTTGACCTTTCGGTAAATAATCTACAAAAATAATGCCCTTCGCACTCCAAAAAACAGAATTCATGACTTTGTTAGTCGACAAAACGACCTTAGCCTTTTTCGGTGTAGGAGAGTCTGATCTTTTCCACTGTTTGGATTGTTGCTTTGATTCAGGAGTATGGTGGTGAATCCAGCTTTCATCCATGGTAATATATCTAGACAATAAGTCCTCGGGATCAGTCTCAAAAAGTTCCAAACAGTCTCGCGAAATTGTGTATCGAACTCGTTTTTGTTCAGCTGAAAGCAACCTCGGGACCCAGCGAGCAGAAACCTTATGGAACCCCAACTCTTCCGTTATTATGTGTTGCACCCGGCCATAACTAATGTTTGTTCTCTCAGCTATCTTACCAATCGTCAAACGTCGGTCACCCAGTACGAGATCACAAATTTTCTCCATGTATTCTTTCGTGGTAGAGGATGTAGGCCTTTCACTCCTAGGATCATCTTTAATGCTCTCACGACCGCGCTTAAACTCAGCTACCCACTTTTTGACACTAGAATACGATGGAGCAGACTCCCCCAAATTGCTCACCATATCTTGATGGATGTCTTTTGGTGATTGGCCTTTTTTATTGAGGTACTTAATGACTGCACGGTGTTCAATTTTCTCCATTATTGAAAATTGCGTCAGATTGCTTCAATCAAATAATCACAGAAAATTTATATTGTGCAGTATCGGAATGAAACTGCGCACAATAAATCAATATGACACATACTAACAAATGACGGTAGATTTAAAAAGATATCATAGCTCCATGAAGGTTAGGCCACGAACTTTTAGATCCTCCCTAGTATCAAAAACTCATCTCTTAATACCTGTATAATACGTCCTAATGATATACGATTACAGAGGCTACCTAATAAGCGGTCGGGATTAGGGCTTTATTATTGTCTTAATAGTCACTAAGAGAGATCCTTATTCAGACATAGGATCGGTCCAATGATAAAAACGTTCTGAAATGTTATATAAATAAACAATGCGATACAAGAAGTTATGTTTGATAATATAAAAATAAATAGTTCTCATTTAGGGTTTAAATTTAGGCTAAGGGTGGATACACACAATACATATACTGCGGTACAGAGGCAAGCTTCTTCATTCTAATATATATCACTTCATTTCTTAGGATGCTATTAGTGACACGTACGTGTGGTTTACCACGAAGACAATATATACGGAGCAGCGAAGTCAGCCTTAAACTTGTCTCTCAGAGCCGAAAGAGAAAGCGAATGCGGTTTCCCTTCTATCTCTTTTTTTATTCATTTCTCTGTGTGGAATGCGAGATCAGATACACAAACATAGTAATATGTTCTCATCTTCTTTGTCTATTAACCGAAGCGAACACTCGCAAGTCTGCTTCTGGATTCTCTTCTCTATTTATATTGTCTCTAAAACTCCGAACAGTCGTCGAGCTACGCGCTCCGACAACACACCACCAGCCCATTAGCCATGATGGCAAACCCGCAAATTATTGCGGCCCTGTTACCGAAGGGATAGTTGTCCCCTCGCGATCCCACCCGGGTTATGAGGTCCGCCTCGATGCCCGTAGCCCTCGCAGATTACTGCGAAGATAACCAGGGTGATGATGAATTTTATATGCGTAAACTAAAAGTAAGACGCAGTTTAGTTTATATGGGGCAATCCCGTATTCGTGAGCAAATAGTATATAAGACACTAAACCGCCCTCAGCTTTAATTCGCGATTTTAGCTTGCATAATTTATAGATACACCTTAACTACCAGGTAATAAATTGTATCATTATATCATAGCTTTTTTTATACTTTATTTTATTTACGTTTATGTACGAATTTACCCACTTTTGACGATGGATTCATTTGTAAGATTAACATTAAACTGAAACACTACGATAAGTGGAGTCAATATTTATTTACAGTATTTGGGGGAAGCCCAGCGGGATAAGTGGCCTAACTTTTTGAATGTGTTCAAAACACCTGTAAGTCTGCGTCCTGGGCACCTCTTTCCTATAATATTTAACTTTAACCATTATGATTATTGTAACCGAAAGGCGCAATTATCATTACTTTTAAGTCAAATGAACATTATCTGCTTACAAGGTGAAGAATTTGAATATCCCATTTCATTTTGTTTCGCTGTTGTAATGGCGGACTGGGAGGTGTGCGGCTTTTAATTAGTCTCGATGTCAGCATCAGTTGCACGCTGGTACGTGACAGGCGCGTGTGTATACCTGTACACAGTTCTCACTTCTGGCCTGGTATTATATAACGCTTTGGGCTTTTACGCTAAGGGTGATTTATTTACTAAGAGGTACTGCCGTGCTGCGTTATATCTGAATTAAGCTGGCACGATCGGGCAAGTTGCCCACACGATACCGGCGTAAACATTTTTTTCATCACAGTTCACCCGTGACCAAGGTAGCTGTAATCTTCTGAATCTTAATAAGCCGCGATAAAATTCGTTAAAGTAGTTCTATTATAACATTTGCCAGACTGTCAAAGTCACTTGACTAATGTTAAATGCAGCAGATATTTTAATTTGTAGAAATTGTTGTCCACTGTAATAGCTTCTACATCATGTGGCAGAAGATCTGCTCTTTAGTGTCGGTCCTAGAGCTGCGAAGACGATGTGAGATTAGTGTGTTTAGGTAGATCTAAAGGGAAGGCTAACGATATGTTCGTTGGAAATGTTAGCCAAACAACCAAGATTCCTAGGTGAATAAAAAAAAATTGAATTCGTTTTATCATATATTTCATATATTAGTTTTTCTCGCATGTTTCTGATGATTAAGATGGCATGTGTTCGCCCTGACAAAAGTAGGTATTTGTTGAACATAATGAATGGTATGCCTCTACAATGTTTGCTGGTTCCCCCCTCCCCCGCGGAAAGTCAGCATTCAACTTAACAAAAGCGTGGTTGATGAATTTTTATATTATTATTTCTTCAAGAGAAAAATAAACACAGAAATAATTTTTATATGGTTTGGCTGGGATATGAAAATAAGGTGAGCATGCAAGTGCACAAATTCCCACAATTAATATTGATTGCATACTGAATGAAGGCTCGACCAAACTATCGGGCGATAAAAAGTCTATAATCAGGCTCTAATATCGGTCATCTTAAGGGTGCCGTGCGTGTTAAGAAACGGGGTCACTACCAGCCAGATAGAAAGGAATGTGTGAGACGGAACTGGAATAATCCGCTATACATTTGCTCATATACTATCCGGAGATCGAACAAGAGATAAAATCTGCCCAGTTAATCAATTAAACGTCAGCGGCCATCCCTGGCCGTACTGACCTGATATCGAGGTTGATGTTTGAAGGACAGTAGTGGCCTGTGGGCCCTGTGGCCTACATTATAAGCATAGTTTTTTTGTTTGTGAGATGAGATTTCGTTTGTAATGGATTGCATTATTATTTCCTATATATTGTTCGATGACTTTAGTCAATCTCATTGAAAATACTTGGAAGTATTTTATAACAATAATAGAGAGAATATAAGAAAATAAATATAACAAAGAGAAGTGTGTGCATACGTTTTCTTTCACACTCGTATTTTTATTTATCGAATTGTTTATTTGCCTATTATTGCCTATCCGTTAAATGTTGAGTCTTTCTAATTAAAAATAAAAACAAAAAAGGGTAAAATCCAGTTAAGCATAAGAACTGCTGATGGAAGTATAATCTTAAAAGTATATTAACACATAGAACACCAAGATATATTTTTATGCTCCGGCGTTCATAGGCTTAAAATTCTATACGCAGCACTTACAACGTGCTGTCACGCGTGCTGCGTATAGCACGCTAAAGAAGGTTTCTCTTCATAAACCGGACTGCTTATAATATATTTTACACAAAAGTATCCAGTGTCACTCACGTTGTTAAGACGAACCTAACAACACTTTATACCTTAGAATCCACTAAATTTGATCGATTTGCTTCTGTAACTAGGTTTCTGTAACTATGTTCCTAGTTACAGAAGCAAATCGATCAAATTGAACATACACACAATATACATACGCTCGAAAAACATGACCCTACTTCAAACTTCAGTCGGTTTAAGTAGCCTCGCTGTTCCTAACGGACCTTTTCTTTGTATAAAATTATAGTATGATGTTTTTATCGTGTGGGACTTTCTAGACAGTTCTCTAGATCAAATGTTAAGGTTATCAAATAAACATGCTTCAGGCAGGCCATTCGTGTATGGAATAAATTGTATGGTTTATAATTATTATTTCTGGTGCATTCAATTAGGCCGAGTCTGTTGAACTAGTTGCGCGATGTTCATATTAAAATGAAAACTTCGGTAGTTTAGGCTTTCGTTGTGATTGAGGCCAGCAATTAATGGAATAAGGGTGAGCAAGTCTTAAATCTTAGGATCCTTGAATGAATCAGATGAACATGCGCAAAGAATAATTTAATGTAATTCATTTCATGTTCAGGCCTGCAAATAACGATATCGATTTCCAGTGAAGGACAAAAATCAGATTTATTCATTATCCATCACATATCAGTAATAAGTGATATTATCAGTCTCCAGTATAAAAAATGATGCATCCTAAAAAGAATTAAATTTATGTTAAACATCTTTTTCATCTTTTGACTGGACATGCTAAATACTACACGTTGTTTACGATTTTATTAAGATATTGATTAAACTAATTAGACTGTCACGGCAGGTGTGTAAGGATTGAAGTTCGCGCTACGTTCTATCCGCCTGCCCCGTTAGGAAACGGGCGTGAAGATATGAAGTGACAAAATACATATTTCAAAGTTGTGAATTTCGTGATACGATACCAGTAGGTATTGTAGAAGTGAAAATGTTGTTATGTATCGCGGATTCTGCAATAACACTACATTATGATTCTCCATGATTTGTGAAACAGTAGCTGTGCTGCGCATATCACCGATTCTATATGGTCAATAGGGTCGTTATGTTATTTAGCCTATAGACGTCTTCATGAATAGTTGTCGTACACCAAAACAAGTTTTGGAATCCAACTTGTAGTTCCAGATATTGGCTCGTTCAAACAAACAAACAAATGGAGAAATGTCTTCGGCATTATAACATTAATATAGACATGTCTTCCATTGTATGAGGCTTAGAAACATCCTTACTGTTACGTATATTACGTAAACATATACAAATATTTGTATTATGAATAGTGTTCGTAGTTTGAAATACAAACTGAAACAACGACCTCGAGTGATTATTATCAGGGTGGTAGGACTGACCTAGTGTGTTGTGACGTATATAGTGACCTCAGAGAAGCGATCCCACCGCACAGCTGTTCGAAGGCCACACCTCACCACAATAGAATAGCGTTACGTAGGTAAAGTGGGTTCGCTAGGTGCCATTTTACCCACTCAATGCTATTAATAAATGTAAGAAAATCTTTACGTGATTATGATTTGGTAAACATTTACCTCTTTTTGAAGTACTTAAATACGCACGCTTGATTTGGAGTAGGCATGTGAATACTTGACGAGAGCGTAATGGAAACGAGGCCAAGGAGGAAGTTGAGAGGGAGGAGTAAGTTGGCGAAGACAGAAAGTTACGTTGTGTATATTACTGTAGAGGCAAGAAAGAGAAGTGTGTGCACACATTTTCTTTCACACTCGTATTTTTATTTATCGAATTGTTTGTTTGTCTATTTATTTATTAAGTCTTCTTTACGCACTTTTACTTGGGAAGTATACTGGCGAATGCGTGACGAGAGCGTTACGAAAAATGTTACCGGACGAGGCAAACGGAAATTGAGACGGGACGGGAAAATTGGGTAAGATACAAACAGCGAGTTACGATTCGTACATTACAACAGAGGAAAGAGAGAGAGAGAGAGGTGCAAGCATATGTTTTCTTTCTCTTTTTCACAGTCAGTTATTTCTTTTAATGATACTGGCCATGAAATAGGTGGAGGTCGCGTCAAATGTCAACGATAAAACCTAGATAAACCGGAATGGATTCCGCTTTGTTAAAACATTACATTATAAACATTTATGTCGGTGCATGTACTGACCTTTGAGTACTACAACTTAAATGGCTCACTGTAGGGGAAGATGAATGAAGGGCATTGCGTGACAACAGTGTGGATGTCTATGGCCGTTGGTATTCCCCAATAAGCTGCGATTGTTCTTTTGTACCCTATACTATAAATATGATATATGTTTGGCACTTGAAAAATAAAAACTATAATCATTATGATATATGTGACCAGAACGTCACATCGGAGTTTATTAAGGCAGCCCATGTTTTAAAGTTCAAACGTATTACGTGAAAATGGTCTCAAAAAAACTCTAGATTGTCAATTTTGATTAAACTTAATTATATATTCCATGGAATAAAATACAACTTGTTTACACTCCAAATACTGGTTTGGGACGATATACAATTTACAGAATTTTAACGACGATTTCACAGATACTAATGAAATTCATCATTAAAATTTTATAGTGATACAAAGACATGATGTGGAACGTGAAACGCCGTACCAAGGTTCTTAAACGGGAACAACTTGAGCGTACACGTATGACGTATGCGAGTACGTCACACACTGCTGCCAGTTACTCGTGTGAATAATCTCATAAACACAATGCAATTACAGTTTTAAAAATATTTTAATTATATGCGTGACAATGGTAGCAATGAGATATAACATTACAAGCATTGATTTACAAAAATACCAAGATACACAGTCACCGTCTCAAAATCGTACTTACATAAAATGTGCAATTATCAGATTATGCACTTTGTAAAAACGACTTAAGATCATGTGCATAAGGTTGTCTTTGCAAAAAAATATTTTTTATCTGCGCCCGACTTTCAAATAGAATCTGCTTTGTAAAAACGACATAAATCATGCGTGTGCGCATGGTTGACTTTACAAATATGTTTCATAATGACAGTTCAGTGTATATATGTAATCATGTGTCCTGTACTTTTATAAGTTAATGATTACTACGCATAATATATAAAGTAATTGAGGAATGGAGCCACGACACCAGGAATCCAGGTACAGTGTGGTTAGTAGTTGGTCTAGTATTAGGATGGTATCTACGTTGCTCGTACTCACAGAGTAGTTATAAATCTGCGGGTTTTTAAATAAATTGTTATTGGATGTTTGAAATATGCCAAGACGTTATCAGGTGTAAAGTGACCGAAGCGAGAGGTATGTACAGTAATGACATAAACCAAAATATAATCCGTAAATGTAATTTTAATAGATTGTTATACAAATTGCAAATCGAAAGCATCTAAGACATATTGACTGTCGTACAAAACCGCGTGCAAAATTAGTATTTCCATAGCTAATTTGACAGGTTTCATCCAAATCCATTCAGGCTGTTCTGGTGTGATTAAGTAACAAACCATACATACATCCAATTTCTCGCATTCATACTATTAAACAAGTATAGGCTGGGCAATGTTAAGATCAACGTTGTTATCATAAGCAATCAACCGATTAATATACTCGTATGACGTAATATCGTGACGTAACAAACGAACAATATGTCGGTCCTAGGCTGAATGATAGTCTTCCCGGTAGGGGCCCGGTGCGGATGCAACATACTTCGTGAACGTGATTTATATCTGTGTTTATGTGATGTTGGTCATGGCCAGTAGTACCGGTTGTGAGACATCAATGTCTTACGTAAACTTTTTAATCTAATCAAGTTTTATAGTCGGTACTATTACCGATTCACGATTCGATTGCGTATCTTGACGGTGCCATAGCAACAGTGGAATAACGACCCAATCCCTAAAGGTTTTGTTATCAAATTTTTCCCTGTTAACAAAGATATGTCAGATTTGAGACTCATTAATTGTTACAGTTTCAGTATGATAACGGGTAATGGGCATGTGATATCTGCTTCTGACATCCGCTTTGGTGAAAGTTGGTTATTGAACAAATTATGTACACGCAATATTTTATTATTGTGATATATTTTCTTGCCTAACCTAATTCATAATCTTTTGCTGTATATACCAAATTTTTTCGTAAGTGGTAGCTGCATGTTGACGCACTTCATGTGGTGTGCGTGCGTGCGTGCGTGCGTGCGTGCGTGCGTGTGTGCGTGCGCGCGTGCGCGCGTGTTTGTGTGTGTGTGTGTGTGTGTGTGTGTGTGGGTGTGTGTTTGCCATGGTCCATGGAGGGGAAATGACTTTTTCGAAAATACAATAGGTATTTGAAGATATTTGAAATTTATTGGATCTTTGTGTCTATTCAAAGTAACTTATTGATTTGTTAAACGCGAATTAAGCATAAATTTTCTGTGACATAAACACTAAGCTACTTACTTATTAATATATATTAAATGCTAATACTACGCTCAGAAACTAGTATTACATAGATCATGATGTCTCGGTCCTACGGCAATTTCTATTTCTGCAATGTAATTAAAGGTCGGGTTATATAAATAATTTTATTAATATTTTTATTAATTGCGATACGATTCGTTTGTATAATTTAAAGCATACTTCATATTATAAACCTGAAAAGTTTCTTTCATTGAGCGCGCGAATCTAAGGACCTACTGCTCTGATTTGAAATATTATTTCAGTTAACGATAGCACCAGTCACCTTTGAAGGCTTATAACCTATGATGCTAAAAAAATAGAAGTGAAGTCTACGCGTTATGAGAATGAACCCGGGGGTCACTATTTGTAAAGATAAATACGTCAAGGTGAACGTCAACTTTAACTTTACTCGTAGGCGTCTCGATAAATAGGCAACGGACGAATGACCACCACGAGGACGTGACGGATACAAATATGTACCTTACCGCCTGCTCTGACGTTCCACTTTACTTTCTCGGAAAAGTGAGTAACGTACCTAAGTGGTTTCTTAGTTGGAAATTAGCATACAGATTACACGCAATAAATACAATAAACATGATCAATACTATTCAAGGTATAAACGCATTAATTATTTATACAGACCGATGAAGGAAAAGCTTTCATTGAAATACGTACTCATACTTTAAACATCCTTTATTCACGATACCTAAATCAGTGGGTATTCTGCTAAATGTAAGCTAAACAATTTAAGTAAAATGCTCATGTTTGAAGGCTAATCGTATGATGACGTAGAGGTTAGTCACAGAACAATGGTTTCTAGTTAGAAGGAAATTGAAAGTATTCCTAGTTTTAATAACACGTACCATTTGTTTGTATTCTCTGTAATTCGGAGCATGTTGAAATCTCTGTAATGGTAGGCAGGTATTGCTATGGACTCTGCTGTTGACATAGCCATAAATGAAAATATTTATAGCTATTTCAATTACCAACAAATTAACTTTTTAATAATTTGATACCAAGGACTGATGTAGTATAAATAAAGTGTTGTTGTAGATGTGAAGAATTCATAAATAACATACCAATAATTTATAAACCAGATTACATCACATATTTAAACCAGTGTCAATTTCACAATTAAACCTAATGTTACGCTACGTCCGAGTTTATAATCTATCAAGTCGTTTGGGCCACAAAAGATGCTAAGGAAACATAGCCGAATTGGGCCGGCAAGACCGGGGAGATACCTGTCACTTATGACCTTACACCTACGCTGCCGCGTTTTGAATTTCCCGAGGGTCGCGCAGGGCCCATTGCGGGATTGGGTAAAGGAAGGCAACGCGTCTGCATACGTGTGTTGGGCGTAGGAAGTCACAAGATAGCTACGATTGTCGGACTATAAAATACATAGTGACAAAACTTACTCGAGACAGACCATTCTATTACGAAGAACATTGTATCGTAAAATTGTTTACACTCATATATCGACGTGGCTCCGGCGTATCTACGCGGCAGCGGTCACGTACGATAGAGCGGACGACTCGCAATCAACAAAGATGATAGGCTATTAGGTGTACTAAACCTAACTAGTTGTAGCCGCAGTCACAAGGCACGGAGCTCGTCATGGCTATCGTGTTCACTCGTCATCAGATTGTATAATGTATTTATAAAAACACGATTTTCCAATTACGAGTGGAATAGACCGATATTAGTCTCCATTATAATAGGACTCTGAATATTAGTATTAGATTCTGTTATTATAAAATATTAGTATCTGAATATTATGATAACATAGATCTATAAATAGCTACTTGCAATCCGCCCCGGTTTCCCTCGTGGACAAATTATACAGTAACAACTTCCTCGGGAAATGCTCTGTTCGTGGGTGGGAACCGCATGACATTCCGTTCGGTAGATTTTGAGAAAAACGATCACAGCTTTTTTTTAGACTTTGTTAATAATATACATAAATAGTCGGAATAATGTTTAAGCTTGTTTAATGTCTGCCTGGCTCCGAAAGTGCTTCCGTACAGGAATCGGATCAACAGTACTCCGTTGACGTCTACTGCCAAATTAACATTGGTTCGCGCCATTTTACAATAGTGTAATTTTTTTGGCCTTCTTTCGTTCAAATTCAGGGCAAGTGATTTCTTTTATAGCTGTGGATGAGTGTGTGCATGTGGCAGATTGCCTAAGTTGATCATCTAAGTCAACCTACGCAAACTTATCTTGATGCCATAACAGAGTATTGTCCTACTGCATAGCTAACGGCTTGTTAGCTACGCCGCTAGTTCATCTATATCCTCCTTTTCTCCTCGAGGAATCGCCTACTCACAAGCCGCACGAAACGTCGTGTCGTTCGTGCCGGGCCCAATTCGTCTGTAATGCAGCTCGACCCTACCTGCTAACTGGATCGATTTCTTGAGTAACCCCTAATTTTGAAAGGTACTGATGTTGTCTTTACAAATATTACAAAATTACTCGTTGTTAGAGATTAGGGAACACGTCCTGCGGACAATAACAACTATATAAATGTACAATCTACATACAAATAATGAGACGCGACATAACATTAGTATTGTTGTTGTTCATACAAAACGAAACACAAACAAAGCAGGTGCACATTCCATCTGACACGTCGTGTCTGTCGCGTCTACAATGTCTGACAGTCGGACGTGAAGTGTTCCAGACCAGATCAACACAAGTCACGATACTTACACTCTTATCTCGCTTCCTGTTGGAATTGTGTACAATCATTACTCGATCTAGGTCATTTTAGGTTATACCGACTCTCTTAGACCATATTTAATGCAACAATCTTTCCCTAGCTCCACTGGTTTATAGTTATTTATCTTCTTTATATGGTATAGGGGCACAAATGTGAAATCGTAGCCCTTTGACACTTATTGCCGTCATGCATGGAAATGCGTTACCCAATGACCCATTGGCGACATCTTACAAAACGTACGAAGCTCGACAGCCTACATGCGACTTGACGACGATGTTATGTGAGTGAAAGGTAACTTCCCCGATCGCGTCTGCGCTATTCAACTGCAATGCGGCATGGCACTACCTCATACTTACTGACTTACATGAAGGTGACAGAATTGCTATACTTATTTAGTGTAACTTGAGTATAAGTGGCTCAATCAGCCTATAGCCGTCCACTGTTGCACGTAGGCCTCCCCTAGGCTACTTAGACAGTTAATAGAGGTAGCTACATGATTTTCTCCTGTGCTATTAAAAATGAACATACAAAATTACCAGTACTATCCTCAATATTGTTTTGTGAATTGTTTCCAAGAACGTCTGAAACAATTGATCACTTTTCGTTCCCTCAACGACTCTTTCATCTAATGATTGATTTGCGTTTCAAAACTACATGTCTTTTCTCTGAACGTAATGATTCACTATTTAAAAGTAGGTAACCTCGTACTCTGACAGACGTTTAAACAGAATTTAAAATTTCTCAGTATTTTTTCGTATAACATAAAGTGTCAATAAATTTATCAAGCTGACGATAGACGATTTGGTTATAAAATAAATTAAGAGGTCAATAGTTTATACTACGGGGCCAAAGAGTAGTAAGATTACGTTATACTAAGTGACTATAAGCTTATTATATAGAAAAATGTTGTCTGTATAACGGTTTACGACAATGTCCTTTTACGTTTATCGTGAGTTGTTAATCTGTGAATGCATCGCCAGATGAAGCGAAAGTCGCGACTTATTACACGCTCTTGCTCGCAGGCTCCACCCATTCGGAACATTACTATGACTTTAACATTACTAAGATATACTTTTTTTGCAAGCAGCCTTATCGATTTACAAGACGTTATAATGTCAAAAACCGTTTAGTGTTTACACCACACGACCGAAATAAAACTCCTTTAGTTATACGAAACATGAGACAAAGAGAAAAATAAAATGTTTGCTCACAATTCTTTCCTCTCATTATATACGAATCGTAACTTTCTACCTTTCAGTCTTCACTCACTTATATCTCCCTCTCAACTTCCATTAGCCTCGTTTTCGTAACGCTATCGTCTCGCATTCACCATCTCACATGCCAAGCCAACTGTACGTAAGGAAGTTTTACTTCAAAAATATATCTGGAACTGGTTAAAGTGGACTTCAATAATAAAAGTGAACGGTGCGGTTTTAGTGACAATATAGATTACGTAAATTTTTCCACTCGACTAAGAATAGACACGTAGATTACTTTCAGTTTTAGCGGTTTGTTGAAGTACTTAAGGTGATGGTCATTGACTTAATGCCGTCTAAAAATACACTTGTATCCATCAATGGTTTTACTACACCATAAAGTGGCTGTGATGATAAGTAGACATATAAATATCCAAGTTTCAACAGAGGGGTCGCTAGTGATGTTTTTGAGTTTTAAAGTGATACGTATAAGTTATGTCCAAACGGATGTGAGTATTTTTTCAAATATTTATTTAATCAAAATGGTTTTTACTCCATTTTTGCGGCTATTTCTATTATTATTACCTTTCTAGCGTACAGATTATACTTTATAAACTTTTTTTATAGATATTAAAATGAAGAGATTATAATTATAAAAATGTATATTAAAATAAACGTAAAATATCCGTGAAATCATTCATTCTGGCAGTAAGTCCGTCAGGTTTATTTTGCCTCTAAAGATTATAAATATAAAATCCATTTAGTATATTATTATTACATTATTACTATCGGCCGTGTCACCGGGGCAGAGGTAGTTCTAAAGTTATACTATATTGGACTAGTTATAATCATAATATGAGTGAGGTGGTGTGATAAGCCTGTGATAAGTCCACAGTGCTAAACACTACGTTATCCCAGCCTCGTGCTAACCACCGTTAGATCTCGTGATAGGGGTAGACAACAGAAATATATTTAAGTAATATTCTTATATAAATATGAGAAATGTTACCACTGTTAAAAGATATTTATTATATAATTGCATGGGTCGGGAGCTATGACACTAACGCCAGCCGGTCGTAAATTTTTTTAGCTATCATTCAGTTAAATGAATGTGTAATGAATGAACGATTAATTAGTACTCTTGATTTGAAAATTTGAATTGACTCGCTTTGCGACCGGTGCCTCTCCGGCCGTCTGTAGTTAAGTGCCATACAATTACAAGGGAGATTACTCAGGTTTTAATTAACGAAATGAATGATAAATGTCTTCACCAGTGCCGTAAATACACAAAGTGACCATGAATTTTTCGGCTTAATCTGGGACACGCTTTATAATATCGATATGAACATTTAGTTGGAGCAAAGCAGAAATCTAAAAGTTACAAAACTTATAAAATGTACGTGAGAATTGAATCTATAATTTTCATACTTTGAGAAGAAATAATAGTACGAACTCGGCTTATATTTATGCTTATTTAAGTATTAGACGTTGTTAATTTAAAAAATGCTCCTTTTCGGCACATTTATTTTCTTCCCAAATAAAAGACAAAGATCGGGACTTATGAGATCCACAGTAGATCAAACATGAAACATGGCTACGGTTTTTGCCCTGAAATATAATTACCTACGAAAAAAAGCCATTATAAGCTTACCCTTGGCCCAATTCAGCAACGGAAAATATAGACCTATATTTCATGTCATGAGAGACATTTTATGGGGTCAGAGCACAAAAGTAGGGCGTCAAAGTACTGGTGGCGCTATAGACTCACCATTCGAACTGTGGATATGCGAATCTTGTTTAGGTCGTTATTCGTTGGAAAAATTGTAAATAAAAATATTTAATAGAAAACCAATAGTATAAAATATAGTTGTACATCTGAATGATAAACTCTTAAAAGCGTCCGCTAATTCATTTATAATTATGCACAAGATATTGTAATGTGTTTATAATTGTTACGTAGATGTTCGTGGTCTGCGGTGTAGTGTTAAGTCTTCCGTAAGATACTCTTTAAGTTACGACACAACACTATTGGTACAAAGTAGCTATCGGTTTAAACCTTGGTTTGTGTACTTTTTTGACATATTCTGATTGCGCATAAACATTGTTTTGCCTTCAGCTTTTTGATCCGAATATGACGTTGTTAGATTTTGAGTAATTTATTTTATGAATTGTAATATATTTTATGAATTGTAATATATTTTATGAAATGTAATATATTTTATGAAGAATGGATCAGGAGTGTATGCATAGCTTATATATATATACAGCTAAAAACGTTTCTATTTGTGGAGGAGGTTTTATGTGTGTAAGGCAAACGGACCGCTATTTGCCTGATGCCCCTGATGGTATGCCCGTACAACCTGAAAGTATGATAACGTTGCCTTCCCTTACCCGTGTCTCACGTTTTAAACCAGTATGTGGTACAGGGTTGTCCTCGTCACCGTTTATACGAGTGTATGTGGTCCATTGCGCCCGCATCTTCACGTATCAGTAGGTCGCAATCGATCGTTTAACAGCCCGCAAGATGATTATCTGCTCGGCAACCTCGTGTCTGCTTCCTACGCCCAACACGTGCGCATCACGTATGAAATGTGTGTGTGAAACCCTTGGCACATATATGTGTTAAGGTTTTCACACAGCTATACACTAATTATGTAAAACAAAGTCACAAAATCATATTCGTATATTATCAGGACACTACGGCGCACGTCTCTCCGGAACACCTCCACCGATTTTTATGATTTTTTATGTGTTTGGTAGGTACATAAATAGCGGCTGTTTTATTTCTATTCAATACTTCCACAGAATTAAAACCGCGGTTCAAGCTCAGGGCCCATTTATTAGGTAGTGAATAAAGTTCAAAGACAAAGCCGAAGCAGATTTTGCATCCCCTGATCCCCCATCATCTAAGAACAGCCCAACAGTTTGTCGTATTTTTTATAAGATACGTGTCTATTGAAATTTAAATTGAACATTTTTCAGACAAACACTAATACATAAAGAAAATCGCCTGGCTAGGTCGGTGGACAAAACGACGGCAGATATTTGAAATTCAATATATATATATATATATATATATATATATATATATATATATATATTTTATTACTTTTCTAGTTGTACCATTTTATATTGACAAAGTATTGCCTAAGCCCGGTAAACGCCTGAAAATGTATGGGTATTCAAAGATATATAAATCACAAATATACGTTTTCCTTTACAATGGATACTAAATATACCGCCGGAAACTTGTTTGTTATTACTGGCACTTATGATTGTTATTAAACACTATTTACACTTTTGTACGTTAATTATCAATTACTGGGAATGTTCAACGGGGTCGGTAATATCCAGGCCATTCTATGAACTTCTTCTCTTTTTAGCTTCAAAGATGTCATGTCATCGTGACATTATTGAATACTATGAAACATCGGTCTGACCGCATCAGGGACGTGTGCTAAGGACGTGCTG
This sequence comes from Eumaeus atala, assembly GCA_017140195.1. NCBI lineage: Eukaryota > Metazoa > Arthropoda > Insecta > Lepidoptera > Lycaenidae > Eumaeus > Eumaeus atala. The sequence goes on from JAFELO010000063.1 coordinate 40,511, forward strand.
GTAGTTGGACAAGTGGTAGTTCAGCTTCGGCTGTTTGTATGGTAATTCATACAAAATAGATATTACAAGCTATTGGAGAAAGTGGCCATTGGCTCCAGACAAAATTCGATAACGATAAGATTCGCATTTACCTTGTACCGGCAACTATAATATAAAAGAAGTAGTCATCTTAGTAGAAAGTAGATATCATTCAGTTTCTATTCGAAAACACTAAGTAAATGCATGTGAGCGAGAGGTATCTCGTAGTTAGGTTGCAGTGCATGCACTACCGCTTACAAATTTGAATTCACAAGAATAATTTCCACGAAATGGTCATTCTACTTAGTAGAAGGCTGACAACACTCCGTCTCCATTTCAAACATAAGCCATCTGAGAAAGCGTAAATATTAAAAGTAATTCACTCATTAAAAGCCCTTAAGGGTCCGTTCGTATGAGAGCTTTTTAATGCGCGTTAAAAAGTACTATATGGAACAACACACGGCTTTTTTAACATACCCTAAAATGCTCTCGTGCGGACGAGGCATTAAGATGTTGCATAACGCTAGAAACAAGTGCAACATAACATCGACCACTTGAGCCAATTAAAGCGATGTCTCAGTGTAACCCATGGCTTATTCTATTCGATCCAGACTGAACCGCTGCGGTCCCATTTATCTGGTTCATCCAAATTGCCCACTTATATCTAAACCTTCTATCTTTTATGTCTATCTCTTATGTACCTCACATGTTATTGTGTTACTAAATGAACTAAATAGATATGACATTCACATTTATTATGTAAAGCTCTCCTTCAGTTATACTATCTATATTTATCTATGCATATTATAAAACGGAGCCCTATAAAGCTAAGTCTGTATGTAGTCTAGTATATCTAGGAAGAGGTAGTGCCATGCATAGCGCGTGACACTACATCGTCCTATGGAACGGAACTGGGCCGGCACGATCGGTGAGGTACCTCTCGTTCACGTAATATCGCCGTAAACTGAGATCTTCAGTGTCGCGTACCTTGCGGTTTGTGATTAGCCAGTGGCCCATTTACCCCCAAATAGGCCCAATAGGCCAACTCACAGTACGGCACAGTAATTATGTGATTATTCATGGGCGTCGGTAGTCGTAAACAGGCACAGTTTACTCATTTGTCTTCTTATTCTATATTAAAAAATCTATATCATTTTTCTCAATAACTGCACAACTGATTTTCATACGATTTTCGTCAATGTATAGATTGATTTTTAGCGTGTGCTTCGTTTAGGTAGCAATCCGGCCCGCTTTATTCACTGGCGTAGCCGGAGCGTGCCGCTTGTATTCTATACAATAACATTTTGTAGAATAAAGTTTACAATCACAGCGATAATTTTTATCTTTACGACGATATGATTAAACAAATTATTTAAATTTGAAACTTCATATACATAGACGAATGTATTTATAATGTCTATGTAAATTGTAGACGCAGTGTCGTGCTGTGCGAAAACATGCGGCGTCGACAGTGTGGCGTGCCTTAAGATATTGTCAGTTAAACTAGAACATTCGAAGAGGTAGTGCCATGCTGCATAGGAGCTGGTAGAGCCATGCATAGTGTATGACACTACACCCGCCTATGCACCGGAATTGGGCCGGCACTTCCGGGGAGGTACCTCTCGCTCACATTATGCCGCCGTAAAATGACATCTTCAGTATTGCGTGTCGTGTGATTTGTGTGTAGCCGGCGGCCGGGTTAGCAAAAGAGGGCAACGCATCGCAATAGTAATTATGTGGATGTCCACGGGCGTTGGTACTCGTAAAAAGTCTCCAATTCCTCGTTTGCCCCCCTATTCTATAAAAAGAAAAACTTATAGCAGGGAAAGTGTAGGAGTAGTACTCTACTACTCTCATTCGAGTGATAGATTTCGTAATAAGAAATAGGGTGGCTATGGTGTGTTGCAGTGGAGTTGAGCCGGCGCGACCGGGGAGGTAGGTACCAGGTACCTCTCGCTCACATGATGCCAGCGTAAGGTAACAGCTGTCGCTTTTCGTCTGCTCATTTGTGAGTATCCAGTGCACCATTGAAGGGGAGAAGGATTAAAAATCAGGTACTAAAATGTAAAAAGACTGCTCATTTGTCCCCTTAGAATATAAAAAAGCGTCTGAAATAAGAATAATATTGATTTTATAAGATATCCTCTACAACAGTGGGAACAACAAACCTTACTTTGCATTGCCTAAAACGTGTTCTTGGAAAATAGGATGTGATGATGATATGATTACAACATATTTTAAGAAGAAATTTAGCAAAGTATCCTACCCGTAAAGCACTGACTTACTATATTCTTTTTTTAAATTTCCTCTAAATCGACCGCTTTTCCCGTTTCATGACGTTCAAAACTACAAAAGTACAAGAAAGAAAATAGATTTCAATGAAACTCGCCAGACATTGATTATATATTACCGTTGGTACCAGGAAACTAATATGTTATATTAGTAGGCAGCTATCGATGACGTAGTACGACGTAGGACTGTATATACAACACGAGCGCTAAGCGCCAGCCGCAAGCCGCATTGCTTCAGTATACTGATAGCGCTCATGATTAGTGGACGTATTTGCATACTGTAAGACAGACGTGCGAATATTGTGCTTAACATTTTTAAATTTGGAATTGTTTTTTTTTTTAATTTAAATAAAGTGAAATGCGTGTGTGCGCTGACAAAGCGAGCGTGCATTATACGCCGGCGAGGTGGCTTAAGCGCCACGCCACGAAGATGGCAAATTCATTGGAGATTTTGCACTTTCAGTTCAAGCGGATGCTGAACAAGGAGCTCAGTCACTTTTCGGAGTCGAGCAAATCTGGCAATCAAATCTCCGAATATATCTGTTCAACATTCTTGGGTATGTATTGCTTCCTTATTATATTTTAAGTAGATACTTGATTATATATTGTGCCTGCCCACTGTGGCAACACAGTAGCCAGTAATAATTGTAGATTTTTTTATAATGTTCTTTGTTCTGAGAAGGTAATTCCCTCTCATAATATTCTAAGATAAGCTTATTATTTTTAACTTTATTTAAAACTAAATGACAATATTACATTAAAGTGTCGGCTGTTAAATAATTTTATTTTAATAACACCATAATTAAGATCTCATTATGACATTATGTGAATAGATTTCGTTTTCAAGCGGAATAAAACATTTTTAAAGTAATTTTCTTTTAATGTAGACGGTGTGTCTAACATATCATTATTTATTTCATTATTATACAATAGAATATACGAAGTAGGCATCATCATTTAGTCATCCCTTTCACTCTTACCGTATGGATCATAATTTGAGCAACGATTATCGTTGATGATTCGTTGAGAGCAAAAATTATCTTTTGATGGTTTTATGACACACGGGACTGTCGTAACAACTTTATAGATTGTGTACCGGTTGATTAAGATTAATGAAATACGTAGATGAAAGGAGGTCATATTGATGACCTCGGTGATGATAATAATGATGACGATTATGATTATAATGATGCTGGTTATTATGGTGATGAAAATGAGTCTTTTCATTAAATAACCTCAGTAAATCTCAGGCAAACAAAGGCTTCAAAAATATATACATGCAATATACTTTAAAAATCCATAGTCAAGTGTGGATTTAAGTATTTAGATATAAACTTGAAATTTAACTCGTTCACAAGCCTAAGTACAAGACTTTGTTTCAAAAGTTTTTTAAGCAAAAGATTGTCAAATCACCTAAAATATCCGCCATAGATATCATGTCTATTATGCAACTAATCCACTCAAACTGAAATAAATACTATAAACGCCTTGGCGACATGGTAAGGTTTGAGAAGCCCCACTAGCCTTCCGCACTCAGCGAAGTCTATCATACTGTAATACTAATATATAATAGTTATAAAAGTTTAATAAAAGAAAAAAAAATATTAAATCCGTGCAGCCTTGATTTAAGATTAAAGAAAGAATGTAAGATTGTTTCAAAAACACTTCAAAGAAGTTGCATTTTTATCATCGGTGTCAGATAAAAGTGACGGGTTTAAATAAAAGATGAGAATCATTCCCTTCGTATATAGGATGATCCGAACAACGCTTCTATTGATTTTACGAGGTCAGCACAATTCACCTGGTATATTCTGTCATGCACACGTCTGTTACCTAACCTCCATATCCCATAAAAGCAATAATCTCCAATAGGTAACATAGCATGGAATAAAAGTCTTCTCGTAAATATATTTTAATATTATTATATCTGACTTGACTTATCAAAAAACCGGTCATGTGTATCAACGATCTTCGTAGATAGTTTGGTTTGGCATTATCTTATAGCCATTTGCAGTGTTCGATCTATCGATGGTCAATATTCTTTCGATCTATCGATGGTCAATATTCTATCTCCAGTAGCCGAATCCATCGATAAACGGAATAATGAAGGCGGCCGTTTATACAATGATTTAAAGTTTATAATATGCTTGCGCTTACGATATTCGCATAGAGGCGCTGAATTCGTATAAACGTAATAAATTCGTATAAAATAAATGGGTGTACGAACGCGTTACGTGGCTGTTTACATCTGATAACATCTATAATGTGAAGTATAGGAATTTGTTTAACGCTTTGTAGATAATAAACGCCACTGACGAATTCCAGACTGGCAATTTAGAAGACCTCAATTAATGTGTTTACCGCCAGCCGGACGCTACGAGACGCCTCATTTACTTGTGTTTAGTGCAGATATTTTATTTATGAAATTCCTAATTTGAATAAATTCTCCATTTTTTTTTAATTAAATAAGAAATAAGTTTACCAAAATCAATGCAAAGTCCGAAATTTTATTGTGATAAGTATAAGAGTCAATGCTATTACATAATTAGGTATTACACAATTAGAGTCAATGCTATTAAATAATGTGCAAGATAAAATTTTAAAAAAATAATTGACTAATCATTTTAGACGAATTGTTATATATATAACAATTCGTCTAGCGTACACTGTATTACTCAGCTTACTTAAATCTCTATAAATGTGTGCTGCAACGTGATTCAAATTATAGATATAAAATCATTAAAAGTAACGTGTTTTCAAATGTATGCATCGGAACTTATTTATATTTCTAAGTAAATTCACTTAAATACCCTTTATTATGCATTCAGAATTATAATCGAACATTAAAATAATAAGATCATTGTTAGAATATGTCCATAACATTGGAATATGTGCTATGTTCATTTAAATCATGAAATCTAGGTCGATTTACATGTTTTTGATTATATATCTGATAAATCGGAACAACTCTTAATTGACTTAGATAGCCTCAATACTGAAAGCGGGCACGCCCTTCATAAAACCTCACCTCACCACGTGCCGGTTAATGCGAACACCAAAAATATAAAATCATAGTATATGTCGTACCCGAAGATAACTGCTGTTCTAAGGGAAGCCTGCATAACAAATTATAGTAAGAGTATTATGGCAACATATACAAGAAAAGTTTTACTTGGAGTAACATATTCGAATCTTGAAAATAGTTCTAATAGACAAAATGGAATTATCGCGATGTAGAAAAAAAAGCACCAATTCCAGGAGATTGCTTCAACATTCCAACGTTCATCCAGGCAAAGGTCGCGAAATATTAATTCTGTATCCGTACAACGAAGCCCATGCTAGATCGTTACTGGGCGTGAGCCATCTATCTGTACTTTGGCATACGTCACCGCTCGCCTTCATTCAGCCTTTAGGCGAATAATCAATACAAAATTACTTGAGAGCCTTAAGAAAAGAAATTTATGAATATCAACGATTTGCATTATACAACGAGAATGAAATTCTAGTGAATATAAGTCAAATGATTGTGCCTTGTGGCATGCGGGGATCCTACCTATAAAGTTCTGTGCTCTATGTGAGCGCTGTCTACTTAATTAACATTTTAGGACCATGAGGTGAAAACTTACGGATTATAGTGCCAAGCTCGTTTTATGAATGTACAACAGCCTTCGTACAAATTACGAAGCACATCGCCAGTCATATGTTTATATACACATCATAGGTATCATTCAGTTATGCTATGTGCAATCGTTCGTAGTAAGTTGTGCTTAATTGTAATTATTATCTCAAGGCCTAACATGTAATCTAAAAGACATCAAATCTATATTGCATTCTTTGAATCCGTTACTTTCGTTATTTTAATAAAGTAATAAATTTAAAACACCTGTATATACAAACATATTCTATTACATAATATTGAAAGAACTGTGGCCTAAAAACACAAATTGATCAAACGCCCAAATAATACTTCGCACACTCACCGACTTAACCTACTTTCTATGTTTATAAATCTATTGATACCCATCCGATAATCTTTATCGAAATAGAACGATATAATTAAACATCCTAACTACGCAGTTCATAAAAAAATATATAAATATATACTGTAAAGGAAGAAGTCAATAGAATTTGATATCTATCTATCTACGTAATATTTTCATTGAATTCCGTAAGATGTTTTGAAATATTTTCTATAGATATAAAACAATTAAGAATTATTTAAATATAAAAAAATACACTCCATTACATCCAAATCGTAACCAATTAACCATTTCAATGTATTTTTACGCCCTTAGTTCTTCATTTCTCAAGAATCACTTTTTGTCTGACTGAGTTAGTAATATATTTTTATTTGTATGTGACAAGTTTTGCCATGACTGAACAAATTTAACGAAATGTATCGGGATTGGTACCCGAATCGTTTGAATTCAAATAGGTTGCCGCTACAGGAACGTCTACGGTGCTACAATATTTTATTTTCTTTATGTGAATAGTTAATATTTTAATACATAGAATAATTAAAAATAAAGGTGTATAAACATAAAAGCATATAGACATATTAGAAATATAACACTATTTGCGAATGCCAGTAAATACATCGGCAGACTGTGGGACGGCGCGGCATGTGTGTTGTTTTGACCTCGAGTGTTTTTTATCTTGCTAGATAGTATTATTTACAATGTGAATTGTTTGTTTGATGACATTTTCAAGGCATTCCATCAAAACTATTGCTAAATGGTTTAGACATATATTTACGATGTGATTGTAACGGGAATGTGATTTAGAAAAACATTTCCTGAATGACTAGCGTTGCGTTTACAGCGGCTAGTAAATCCTATTAATCTTATTGTTAGTATTATTTCAAAGTTTGTATGTAACTGCGGGATACTGCTGAGTTTAAAATAAAAATGCACTTAACAAATTACATCACGAAATCGTGTGAAAACTTGGCTAGGACGAACAAAGCATATTATTCCTATAGAGATATATGTCTGTGAGATCAGAATACTAATTAATGTATTATTTTGTCAACAGACAAACAACAGGAGCTTGATATACCGTGTCTCCAGGTGGAAGAGAACACTGAGCGTACAAAGAAGAAGGAGAAATCACGATATGGCGGGCCAGTTGGAACTATGTCACAAGTGCGTATCACAGCTCTACTACAGCTTATTTCATAGTATAGGGGGGTTAACGAAGAATCGAAGCATTTTGGCGACAACCGAAGTCCAAAGACATCCGCATCATTGTTGTCATGCAGACGTATTGCCCTCCATTCCTGCTTCCCCACCAATACATGTTACATGTGTTACATTAAAACCAGTGTGAAGCAGATTTGTGTAAATTAAAAGTTATCAAAATTTGGACTCTAAGATAAGTTTTCACCACATTGAGAATGTTTTTTGTTTCACAGATATCAGGCGTCAAGAGAACACTTACTCATACCAACAGCTTCACTGGCGAACGCGTGCCCAGATACGGAGTGGAAACACCTCACGAGGAAGACTTGGGCCGACAGTTGGGAGAGCTTGACCGCTGGGGGGTTGATATATTCCGTATTGGAGATCTGTCATGCGGCAGACCGTTGACAGCCGTCGCTTATGCAGCATTCACATCTCGGGAGCTCTTGGGCACACTGCAGATCGCGCCGAGGACTTTCCTCGCCTTCGCCGTCACTCTCGAGGAGCATTACATCAGGGACAATCCCTTCCACAACTCTCTCCATGCCGCCGATGTCGCACAGTCTACACACGTGCTTCTGAACACTGCTGCACTGGACGCAGTCTTCACACCCATCGAAGTTTGCGCCGCATTATTCGCAGCATGCGTCCACGATGTAGACCATCCCGGTCTCACAAACCAATTCCTGGTCAACTCCAGTTCAGAACTCGCTCTCATGTACAATGACGAGTCTGTATTGGAGAATCATCATCTCGCTGTTGCTTTCAAGCTTCTACAGAATGAGGGTTGCGACATATTTATGAATCTGCACAAGAAACAAAGACAGACCTTACGCAAGATGGTCATTGATATGGTTCTGTCCACTGACATGTCCAAGCATATGAGCCTCCTCGCCGATCTCAAAACCATGGTGGAGACTAAGAAAGTGGCTGGAAGTGGAGTTCTTTTGCTGGACAATTACACTGATCGAATACAAGTTTTAGAGAATCTCGTACATTGCGCTGATCTCAGCAACCCGACGAAGCCGCTCCCGCTTTACAAACGGTGGGTGAGCCTACTGATGGAGGAGTTCTTCCAGCAAGGAGATCGGGAGCGAGAGCAAGGAATGGACATAAGTCCCATGTGCGACAGGCACAATGCTACGATAGAGAAATCTCAAGTTGGTTTTATCGACTACATTGTACATCCGCTTTGGGAGACGTGGGCCGACCTGGTACACCCCGACGCCCAGGACATCCTGGACACACTGGAGGAGAACCGTGATTATTATCAAAGCATGATCCCACCGTCACCACCACCTGCGCCCATCCAGACTACGCATTCGGCAGCCGATGACGAGCGACCTGAACAAATTCGATTTCAAGTAAGTTTGCCGCTTTATTTAAATTCAGTGTACGAAAATGACGGATGATGATACTATTGAAAGTGAGAATTATTTTAATCAAAACCTTAGATTCATGCAAAATTAATGAATTAAGTCAAACTTGTCTAAATAAATGAATGATGAAAGAATAAAGTAAAAGTTAATATTAATTGCGTCAGCAGTAAGGACAGAATCTTCATTTTTTTAATTCAACATTGTTGCTTAGAAGATTAAATACCACGTATAGTTATATAATAAATATACATTGAAAATAAATGAGATTTTCTTTTCTTGACAGGTAACGCTCGAGGAGGGTGAAGGCTCAGAAGAATGCGAGGGAGAGGGCGATGGTGGGATGTGACGGAAACTACTGGGAATATGCAAGAAACTCTCTGAGAAGATGCAGGTGTGGTGGAGGCTCTGGCAGTAGGGCGGGGCGCAAGATCGGCTCCGGCTCATCTCGACCCCGCCCGCCGGCCGTGGCGCGAGGCTCTTGTTGGATAATAATAACACTTGTTGACGCTTACCGTCGAAATCGAACGATCAGGTTATATCGTGACATTTCGATTATTTAATTTATATTTTGTGATCATTACGCATTGTTGTTTAGAGTTACCTAACGAATAAATATATGTCCCTCCAATGACTATAACATTCGATCGTGTAGTGTTTGTATTGTTTTGTTTTGTCTAACCAAAGATAGCAGGGTCGCAGCCAAGGCCTGGCCGCTGGGACGGCTACCGAGGGCGCGAAGCGTCGAGGGGCGCACGTCGAAACTATCGATTCTGTCTGTACAATATTAGTGTTGGGTGTGCAATAGGTAACAATCGTGCCCCGGGCGTTCGTGCCCTCAGGTCCGACTCTGCAAGTTCGACTCTTTACGTTCACTTTCGATATCTATGCGTAGTCTTCGATTCGTAAAGTTAAAGTCGTTTAGATAGATTTAGTCGCCGTCTCCGTTTATATCGGGTCGACTAAGTAAGAACATTGAAAACGCTTATTAATTGGTATGAAAGGGTAATTTATATTGTCATATCATCCACGTTTCTCATTTTTAATACGGGTATGCGATAATGATGTTATTCACCAAATTATATTATCATGATAGGTATCCATATGTATAATATTTTAAGGTAATTTTTTAAGATGCCTTTCGAAGTTGTCTTTCCGAATATTGGTACTATTAAAGGCACATGTCGGACACATCCTGTTAGAAAGCTTTACTCTTTTCGTAGCCTGTTAGCACCTCATCACTCAGAAGGATCGCTGGCGATTCTTTTATACTCTGCAAAGAATGATGTATATCATGAATTTGTTTTTATACAGTTTTCCTAAAAATTTTCCAAAAAAAAAAGTTTTTTTATATATTTTTTGATAATCACTAACAGTTTGCGATCCTATTATATTCGATTATGATTTACGACTAACATGCATGGTTTATTACTAACTTTGGTCCCAGGGACTGTGTTCTTTTGCTTGAGTGATTTACAATTTGTCTACCCCAGGCCGGGATCTGCAATAACCTACGTATATAAGCAGATACAGCTGAAACTCGTAGCACAATAGTCATGTATCATCCATTTTGTAATAACTCATTAAAAAGTACACTATAATTGTAATATACGTATTATGCAAAATCACCGCTTCGTCTGGTAAAGAGTTGATCTCCCGGGCGAGGCTCGCGATTTTGATATTTAGATGCTTGCATTACATGAAAACTTCGATGTTGTTTTCTAATGTACATTGTTTGTCTATAATATAAAGTGAATATAGTTTGTAAAGGACACGAGACAGTTATAAACTTGCAGCTATATCAATTAACGCTGTAGATGATGTATTACTTAACTACGTATACTTTATTACCTGCAAAATGTATTTTCACTTCATTGATTTTAGTATACTCTAGTTTTGGAGCTGGTCTCTATGCCTGATTACTCAAATTTATTCGTTATTTGATAGATGAATTTGATTGGTTTCATTTGGCTCATCGCTATAGAAATACCTCATGAAAAGTATTATTTTTCAAATTATATTAATATCGCACGCTTCATCTTTCATCAGTCTAGAATGAAGGTCCAATATAAATTGTTTTTGTAGGTATATTAAGAATTTTCGGCAAACGTTGAATATAAATATGTGCGCCATGTTGCCAGATCTATAAATATATAATGGAAAAAATAACATAGATTAAAAATTGATGTCGTACAAGGACAAAAAAATTAAAACGCTTAACTATAAATTTTGTGTAATAGAATCATTACGCTTAGAAACATTTACGTTATACAAAGTATGTATGTAAAGTCTTGAATAATATTTGTACCTACTGTTAGATCTGTGCTATGTACCTACGTGTAAAGTGATACTCCTTTGTCGTCTCTATAGTACGTACTCAGATATTTGTGAGCTAACAATACATTTATATCAATGTCAACGGGGGACATAACTTCTTCAAATAATCATAACTATTAATCGAGTTTTATTCGTTGTCTACTACTTCATAGAATGTTTTCCACTATATTATAAACTGTACGATGTGTGTCGTTCAATATATATAACGATAAAGATATCTGAGAGGTAATATAGACACGAAGGTGAACATTTTTAGCCAAATTTATAGGCTTTGTAAACACCGATTATACCTATAAAATACTTATTTAGCTTGTACTAAAAACTGTTTCAAATGAAATGTTATATCGTATAAATTTGATGTACCTAATTCTATTTTAGTACTCTGTACTGTAAGGGTACGTTCAGTTATCGTTTCCTACGTTGTACCTATAAGTTATTGCTGTTAGCTAACAACCAAAGAAAGTTAATTTCGTAAATTTTTCTATGGACATCTGGTATGTCATATTTTTTATTCGAATACTTAAGATGTATCTGTAAGTATCACAAAATAATCTTCAGTGTTATATGTTTGTCGGTATGTAACTAACTACATAAAATCTAGTTTAATGTCGAGGTGAAGTGTGCAATGCTGGACATTTGCATTACCTACTTATTATTTATGTTTAAAATAAACAATAGCTTGTAATAGTTTAAATTAAAGTAATGTTTGAGTTGAATTAAAGAATATTAATGTATTTAGAATAAAAAATTGAAACTCAACGAATTAAATTTTATTTATTGTGCCACATACCTAAGACTGTGGGCGGTCCGAGATGAATGCGATTAGCAGGAAGTCGGCCGTTGAACTGGCGTTCACTGAAAGAGGGGTCATGTCCAGCAGTGGGATGATGAGGGCTGATAATATGGCGATTGCATAAGTAGCTAAACTTTGCTCATCACATTCATGGAAACAGGTCGCGGATATCCAAGCACTGAAATTTAGTAGTCTAGTCAGAGTGTTGGCCAACCACCGAATATGAAGACAATAAAGGGGGATTTCATTAACAGGATATCTTGCGTAAAAAAGGCCTATGTCGTGCAGAGATAAGAAATGGTGTCGACTATGAATTACTAGTGAAACGCTCCTGTTTCGCCCGTGCATAACATAAGCAGGGAAATGAAATAAAATTAACAAATTATACTCTTTTTTTAAGCTTTCGGTAATCTGTACTATATGGATACATGGGTGAAAACCGCATCAAAATTCGTTAAGTAGATTTTGCGAAAATCGATCACATCAGAGAACTTTCAGTAACTTTTTTTTCTATGGTAATAAATAATATGAAGCTGAAGAGTTTGTATTTTGCTTGATAACGCGCTAATATCAGAAACTACTGCCCCGAATTGGAAAATAATTTTTGTGTTTAATATTCCATTTATCGGGGAAGGATGTAGGCTATATACCATGACGCATTTTTGTAAGAGGTAGTGCTACGCTGCATAGGAGGAGATAGTGCCATGCAAAGTACATGACACTACATTCTCCTATGCAACGAAATCGGGCCGGCACGACCGGGGAGGTAATTCTAGCACACATGATATCGCCGTAATACTATAAAAAAAGCTACGACTAATAGGACCGGAGTTCCGGGGTGAAACCGCATAGTGGTGCTATAATAGCACTAACAGTGTAGGAATAGACGGACTTCATGCGATAATGTTAAAGCATGTGATTTACATTATTGCTCCAGGTCTAACTTATCTTATTAACCTAAGTATAGAGACAGGCATTCTCCCTGAGAGTCTTAAAGCATCGTTAATCATCTCAATATTTAAAAAGGGGGCATCGAAATGACATGAAGTGCTATAGACCAGTGACTCTTACACCCACTCAGACCCTTTGATAACATTATCAAAGATACATGTAAAAGTAATATATAGATCATTATACGGATATTTGGAAAAAAATAATATACTAGTACCGGTGCAATCCGGGTTCATAAAAAGTAAGAAAAATAATGATACTATATAATATGGATTACCCCAAGGTAGTGTATTAGGCCCTTTGTTGTTTCATATTCAAATTAATAACTTAGTCAATGTCACAAATCAAACTGTGATATTATTTGCACATGTCAGCACAATTTTATTTATAAGAATGATGCATCGGATTTAGAAAATAAGATAAATGTTACATTTGAACATTTGGTTACATGGCTACACACTGATAATATAGAATTAAACTTTAATAAAACAAAAATAATGCACCTTAAACGAACTCTTGCTTCGGGAATTTACAATATTAATTACGAAGGACATTTAAATGAAACTGATACGACTACATTTCTGGGATTAAAACTTGATAGCAAGCTAAAATGGAATGAGTATATAAAATTTATAAGCAAACTATTTAATCAGGGAGTGTTTACACTTATTAAAATTAGAAATTATTATTAAATAATAACGGACAGTAAATAGTCTACTACTAGACCGATTAGCTGTAGGGGCAAATGCAATAGCATCGCCAACAGTAGTAGGTCCCTCCGATAAAATAAGACTACGTAAAAAAATAAAGTTGAATAGACTCATATGACTTTTTGAACTCATATGACTAGAATTGAAAAAAAAAAAGAAAAGATGATCAGATAGGTATAGATGTACCCCCGACACAAGAGAAAAGTTTTATTTTTTTGCTTTATAAAGCGGTTTCTCTAGTTGGCGTTTATTTTAATTTAATTTTAACATACAGTAAGTACATACGGTAAATATATCTAAGATAATAATACATGACTATGGGTCTCGCAAATATAAATGCGAATCCGAGCCGGTTTTAGCACGTGGAAAAATTCTAGATTGACAAATAAAAATCGAGTAGGTTGTTTTGCAACTAAAATAGGTTGTTTGGCAACAACTATCATTATTAAAAGAGTGACGTATCAAACTCGACAGGTTTCTCTGTCTACATTTGTTTTAAATGGCAATTAAATTCTTTATATCTTCAATAACATCATCAGCACTTTCCACCTACCGTTAAATTGTGTTATGAGTTGAAAGGGCTAAGTTTAATATCTATACATATTATATCAATCAATCAATCAATCATTTATTTATTTTTGCAATTGTAGGTACATACATATTAAGATGCTATGATATAATTAAACAATTTAAAACTACTACAATTAACCATTGAAGGTATGCAAAAAATACATATTATTAGATTTAATCATTAAAATTATAGTTTAAATTAGCAAAATTAATTATTAAAATAAAAATAATTATCCATTTCATAAATTATTAAATGTTATAATGATTTCACCGTCCTATGATTATATAAATACATACTGGTAATTTTACAATGTTAGAATCATTATATCAATACAAAGAGTTTATCTACATTAAGTTAGAAAAAATATATAACTACATATATGTCACATAAGATACAATTTATAAGAAATGGTCTATACTCATCAATCAGAATATTGAGGGTCTTTTAATCTTAAGGCTTTATCTCTTTCAGATATTCGTTTACATTGTTATAACATCTTTCAATTAAATATCCTTTTAATTTTCTTTTAAATGGCTGCAATACATTCATAGCTCTGATTTCTTTAGGCATCTTGTTGTATATCTTAGGAGCCAAACAGAAAACGCTTTTTCACATCATTTGAGAATTAGAGCTTATACTCCGAAGTTTATTTTTGTGACGGATAGAAGAGCATGTTTCATACTGTCTTGAGTTTTCTTTTACGAAAACTGCACATTCGTATATAAACATAGATGGTAATGTTAGAATATTTAATTACATAAAGTGAGGCTGACAACTATCCCTTTTTCCTTTTTTACATATTACCCATAAGGGGTCCAACCGGAATAGGAGAATGAGGGAATAGAGAGTGTACTTGTGCCGCGCATACACTTGTGCATTATATGTCCTACGCAATTGGTCAATCTCTATAATGATGGCTGCCGTGGCCGAAATTCGGCTGGGATGACGTTATTTAGGTACATGTTGACATTGAATTAATTCATTAAAAGTACTCGAGTAATGTTAACTGGTTAAATATCTATTCAGTCCAAGCCAGTGACAAATACTCTAACACAAAAAATTGTCTACTCGATACATCACTACCACATATCCATCGCCCCCATCGCTGTTCGGTACCGGGCACACACCCAGGGCCGTTTGCAGTGCGTAAATAATAGCCCCGCGAAAAAAATAATTGTTATTTTGCTTTTAATTTTTAATTCTATTAAATCTGAAGGTAGTTGGAAAAATGTGTCGAATGGTGTCTTTGAAGTAAAATGGCTGGTAACAGAAAAGCTGTATAACTAAATACTGAGTCCATCAAAAAAATATTATGTGAGAAATGGATTTTATGAAAAGGTTTAAAAAATACGATTTAAAATTCATCAAAACCATTGGAAAAGGGACATACGGGTGCGTACACATATCAAAGTTTGTAAAACATTATACTTAAATAGTACTATATATAACTAATTTTATTTGATTGTTATAGCTATGTGCACTTATGTGAAAATAAGAAAAATGCCGCATTAACAATAATAAAGGATATAGAATTCAACAATAAAATTCAAAATGACAAAAAGGTAATTTAATTAGTGACAAGTAATTACATTTATATCGATTACGTTTTGTAATAAAACTAGTAAAATCTGTGCCCGCTACAACACCAGAGCTGTTTAATGTCTTGCAGGCGTCCTGGGGACATATGTTTGGGCCCAATTTAATTATAAAATGGGTTTAGACAGTGAAACCTGATTAAGTGAGACCTTAAGGGACCAAAAATTTGTTTCACTCCTAGAGGTATTCCACTTATAATATCCAGGGATAAATAAATATCAATGTATATATAAATAAATACAAATAAGTAATTCAGTTTTATACGTGCGATTGTTAAAAATAACGTATCTATATACCAAATTTAAACAGGGGCCAATCCTTCTTGATTAATAAACTCCAAGATTTGGATACACTTTTCCGGCTGAAAACTTCATTGACAGTACACAGACTTTCCGGGGCATCAGGGCCCCTTTGAGTCCGGGCCCTGGGCATGTACCCCGAGTGCCCTTTTTGGTTGGCTACAAGACACATTTTACTTATCTGTTACAGGACATTACAAATGAAGTCAAAATATTATCAGCTTTAAAACATCCCAACGTAATAAAATTTTACAAATGCTATTTGAACGACAAAAATGTGATGATCTCTATGGAGTACGCGACAAGTGGAAGTCTAGCTGAGTACATGTATGAACAGTGTCCAAAACTTATAGAACAGAAGGTAGTTTTGAATGTTTTACTCCATTATCTTACAACTCTTATCATTATCAACGCATAAATCCTGTAGGGGGAGTGTATAAGAGTGGTTCGCTTGTTTTTAAGCGGTTTAACTGCATCGTTGCTGGCTAATTAGCCCAGAGGTAGATTATATAAAATCACAAATTGAATTGGTTTAAAAAAGGGGGCCCTAATAAGTAACGCCGAGCGAATAAATATATAGCGATATCTGAGCTTAAAAACAGGACCCATTTTCTGGCATTTAAAAGTAAAAACTTCTAATTTTTGTTACAATAACTATAATGTTAAGAGTGTTTTATCTGTACTACTGTATAAACTTTCTTTCTGTTTGTATGGTGTGAATTGATGGTAGGGTGATATAACTTAAAGGAAATCTATCTTCTAAGGCTGTATGCTGCTATATTGCAACTGTTAATAGTTTAAAAGTATTATTCGGTGTGAAACCCGATACGAGCCGTTCTCGATAGGTCGCGAGGCATGCGAGGGATCAATATCACAAGCACACGAATAAATTACCATATCTGAAGTGCCTTCCAGTATAAGGCTATTTTTTTAAATTACTTAAACCATAGCTATCGTTACTTATCATAGTGTATCATTCTGCTGTGACACCGTGTAAACAACTCGAAAAAAATAGGTATGTCGCATGCACACTTTATGGTGTCACTGCATGCACACTTATGGTACACAATATCTACTGCTAACTGCACTATACTCCGTAATCCTCTGTCACCCACTCTCCCCTATTTAACTATTGATACAATACGAGGTATCAAACATTATTTCCTAGTTTCTTTTCGTTATCATTCTATGAAAGTATTCTAAAGATCTTGTTACAATTTATTTGATTGTGTTCATTGTAGCCAGGACAGTGATGAGGTTATACTTGGTTTAGATAATATGGTAACCTTGTGATATCTACCTACCTAGAATAGGCATGGCTGAAACGGACCCCTAGTCTAGAACTATGCCTTTTTATAGCATAAGGTAGCAAATAAGCAACAGGAGCACGCCCATTGATATCTGCATAATTGTTATGCACATACATTGTGCGACTACATTACCTTTAATTCTCGTTGGTATTAATAGGTAAGGCCTTAGATGGCTTCATATATCGCTATGATCAGGTGAGAATTTAAAGATACCAGAAAGGAGATGTCTCATGTTTGGCTAACGTAGCCGTACAATACTTCAACCTATATTTTACAAGAAATTGTTCCAACTAAATTGGGCTGGCATAATCGGGGGACCTCTCAACAGTTATGCTGTGCATGAAGTTCGTGAGTTTCCGGTGGCCCATTGGAGGGTAATAGAGAATGTAGAATTTGATAGACCGTCAAAGTTTAGTCATAACATAATAAATATAATATTATTTCTCAACAGGAGATACTTTTTTACTTCTGTCAAATATTATTGGGTGTAGACTATCTTCATAAATTAAATATTATTCACCGCGACTTAAAAGCTGAGAACATTCTTCTGTCAGGCAAGCATGGTGTGTTGGTGAAAATCGGTGACTTTGGGGTTTCAAAGATGTTAGCTAGGTAAGAATTTTATTAACTATTTTTTTAACGTTGAGATTAGAGAATGATAGATAGGATGTTAGGTGCGACGTTTATCTATAACCATGGGCATTGTTTAGATAGTTTTCTTTTTACCATAACATAGGTAATATGGGACTATCCATCACTTTATTGATAACTAGAAGCTTTCATGATGTTAAACATAGCACCTATATTCTGCTCAAAGTAAATTATAAATAAAAGTATACTTACCTACTTTATTTGATAGAAATTTTGATTTAATTGTAGATGGTCGAAACCAAAATCGTGTCATAGAGGAAATGTAGTCAGTCTAATTTACAGAAAAATCTCGAAAAACATAAATTTGAGTTCTCTAGGTACGATACAAAAATTCCACAAAAATGATCGAAAAATACATGGTGTATTGGTGGGTTTCCTCTAAACTTAGGCGGCACTTCGAGGACCTTATCGGCCTTCAACATGCTTACCGATCATGTGCGTGATATCAGTGATTTTATCTTCTCATGCATACAATCGGAACACATTACAAATTTTGTCTGCTAAAGAAACATATCTTAGCACGTCGAGACCAGTCCCCTGGTGGTGCGCAGGACATCTCATGATAAAACCACAAGTAGCAGTATTACGGGCGTCTTCAAACTACGATATTGACGACATTAGATTATAAAAAGCTTTCAAAGCAGTCAACTCTGTGGAACTCTTAGTCTTGCCATAAATGTTGTAACAAAGAGAATATTTTTTTTAATTGCGTAACATTAATTACTTTTACAGTGTGTTACTTTAATACACAAATATAAAACAACTAAAAATGTATAAGTCTTGCTGGAAGGACGTTACTTCATTACTGAACATGGTGTTATGAAGGGGCTTAAGTCTCAAGAATGGTATCTTGATACACTTTTGTCGGTGTCTTGATAACATTTTCACAAAATATAACTATGGCTCACTCACTCCTTCATAGAAACGCCCCATGAAACCGTCTCCGTACTGTGATAATGCTCACGTTGCATTCTGTGAAGTAATTGGGAAGCTTTCTAGAGCTTTGATCATAAATACGGACATTTTGTTTGCTAAAATATTACTCAAATGTAAGAAAAAGATCTCACCCGTAACCTAAGATGCTTTCACCATCCTTATCATCATCAACCTTTATCAGTCCACTGCTGCACATAGGCCTCTCTCAATGAACTCCAAGACGACCGATCTCCTGCTACTCGGACTGCACGGAGATCGTCTTCCCGCCTGATGAACGGTCAACCAACGTTTCATTTTCCTAAACGCGGCCTCCACTCCAGAACCTTACTGGCCCATCTGTCGTCTGTTCAATTGAGTGTGTGACCAGCCCATTGCCACTACAGCGAGCCTACTCGTCGCGTGATACCGGAAACTTTAGTTCTCTGCCATATAACTTCGTTACGAATTCTGTTGGACAGAGAAACACCCGGAATAGCACGTTCAATAGTGCGTTGAGCTACCACAAACTTGCGGACCAGTCCTAAATTAAAATACCACGTTTCGGCCCCGTAGGTCATCACGGGGAGAACGCATTGCTTTCATCTTCAAGCTCTTCGATATAGGTGACGTCAGAATGTGACGAAGCTTCTGGATTGCTGCCCAACCCAACTGAATCCTTCTATCGGCTTCCTCCTCGAAGTTATATCTACCTAATTGCAATAGTCGCCCCAGGTTGTCTACGACTACGAGAATAGCCCATCGATGTTGACCATCCTAGGGAGGACGTGTCCGTTGAACTTGACCTTTGTCTTGTCCAAGTTCACCCTAAGGCCAATACGTCGGGAGGTTTCACTCAGGGTGTGCAACATTTCTTGCAAGCTCTACAACGATTCGGCCAACACAACGATATCATCAGTGAAACGAATATGTGAGAGGTACTCGCCGTTAATATCTATGCCACATTCTGCCCACCTTAAAGTATTAAAGACGTCCTTCAAAGCATTAGTAAACAGTTTCGGAGAAATAAAATCCCGCTGCCGCACTCTTCGATGTAATCGGATTAGCCTTGTTTGACCTCCCGATATCAGAACGGACATAAAAGCAGCGTCATACAATACTCTCAGCACTTCGACGTGTCGCCAAACGGCCTGACATTGATGTAAAGCTTCCGGCACAGTGGGATTTTTACGGAACCTACCATGGTTAGTCGGAAGACAGGTCGGAGTTGACTGTACTAATAGGACACGATCGTGCCTTGGGTCCCTCATAATAAAGTGAATCTCCTTCCTTGTCACGGTATCGGGGCTCTGCCATGTCCACTTCCCATAGGGCTACTTCTTAAAATAAGAATTGATTAATAAGGGCTACTTCTTAAAATAAGAATTCATTATAATAAGAATTCATTAATAATTCCTCCTTCTCGAGGAAATGTACCAGCATTTACCCCCTGCGATTTCAACTTCCAAGTCCATGTGGTCCCAGACTCGATTCGACACCATTTCGTACTCCCACTATGGCATTGAAGTCCAACAACATTAAAGTGGGCCTTACAGGTGTTATGTAAGGCCTTTGAGACATCCTCATAGGTTGTCTCCACGTCGTCATCGGAATGTGTCGAGGTTGGTGCGTATACTTGTATCACTTTAAGGCTATACCTCTTATTCAGTTTGAGTATGAGATACTTAAACTCAATAAGACGTCGCCCGACACACTAGAGATTTCGACGATGTTGCCTACGAGGGACTTATTCACGAGGAATCCCATGCCGCCTTGTGGTGGAGTGTCGCCTTCCCTGAAATGATATAGAAGCACGATAACAGAGTTATGGTGTCCTTGCCTTGTCTTCAGACTTCACATAGCCCCGGAACGTGCCATCGGATTTTTTCCAGTTCCACCTCCAGCTCAGCCAAGTGGTTGTCTAGTCTGAGCGTTTGTCCGTTATACGTAGCCAGGTCAGATCGGTGGTAGCCATCCGTATTCCAGAGATTCTTAGCACCCCTTCTTCCACCGTTACCGTGGCCAGGACTAGTGGAACTACCGGGAACTAGGGGCCGAATTCTATTGTTGTCGTCCATTTGAGGTTAATGCTCATAATTGCCACGCTGAGCAGGCGGATCGGCAATCGCAGATTAGGTATCGGACCGGCGCCACTGCGGCCTGTCGCTGATCCGATGGATAGTACCGCTATCACTCGGCGCGAGCGCCGTCCGGTGCTCTCGTCTATTTCACTGCCACTACGAAACAGACGGGACACCAAACAACCAGCTCGCGGAAGCGTCTTCGTTGTTAAGAGACCTGCGCCCTTTGTCGACTCTTACGTCACCTTGGTCTTGGATTGAAGGTGAGTAACCTCACTCACTTCTTAGGCTGCCACACAGCACATACCTTTACCATCCTATTCATCTTTAATTTACAGTCAAGGATTGATCAGCGCGTCTCTTGTAGGCTGCAATTCCTAAATCATCTCTTAAAATACGCGACATGATTCTAGGTGATAGACAGAAAGTATCATTGTACCTATTAATAACCCGATACACAACAATTTGACTAATACCAAATACATGGAGAGTTTTAAAAATTACATTTGGCTATGGAGCCAAATGCAATTTTTAAAACCAAAAATAAAGGATGGACCTACTTTGTGTAATGCAATCACTGCGATTCTGTTCGCTTCATCACACCAATCCATTTTAATCACAAAATATTGTACAGTGCCTTAATGAGAAAAAAAAAGCAATGAACAACCGTATAAAAGTGACAGATTCCAAGTTCAAATGTAATATTTTTGGCGCCTCAATGAGAAAAAAAAAAGAAATGAACAATCGTATAAAAATGACAGATTCCCACTTCAAATGTAATATTTTTATTTTTTATTGTAACAGTATTTATGACCAAACTAAGTATTTTGTAAACGTGTAATTAATATATTTCATACGAAATAGGGTCGTGATAGATGGTTATATATAGTACCAGTCCATTAGTTGTCTGTTTACAAACAACTAACTAAAATAAAACTCAAATGTTAGGTGTTCTCTTCAAGAATGATAGTAATGGCTAATGATTGCTTTGCCGTTAGATTGCGCCAATCCTGTTGACGTATTTAGTAGGGCCCAACTGAACTTTCGGTTATGGCCACTTTCGGCCAAAATTACTAGTTTCGGCCGCAAAATCTGTTTCGGCCCAAGCTCCGCTCCACTTTTAAACTGTCGTCTTTAGTGCTAGGAAGTCGATCGCCGCTGGAAAGATCATATTGACTTGAAGTAGAGTTTTACATATAAATGTTAGTTAAATAATCGTTCTCATAATCGTTCTCATAATCGTTCTCATAATCGTTCTCATAATCTGGTTTAGGCAGAGTAGGACGTAGCTATCTAGTGAATGTTTTACTTGACTTTTAGAGCAAAAAAAATCTGAATTGTATGCCTTTAAAATGTAGTTAAATTGATATTATTATTACTAAGGAATTGAAAATTATAAAGAACGTATAGGCAAGAGATAGAACCATGCTCCATTACAGCTGAACTGTGGCGTCACGATTAGGGAAATACCGCTCGCGATATCATGTCTCTCAAGAGTACAAGTTTTGTGAGTGTTGTGAGTTCCCGGTGGTCCATTGCAAGTGGCTAACTACATCCAAGATTCCAAAGTATAAGCTCTTCTCTCTCTTCCGAGGAACTGTTCACAGATCAGGTACTTATAATAATTGCTCAGCAGACGATACAATCAAGTGATGGATAGACATTCCCTGTTTCAGTTAAAATCGCCTGGTAAGCCAAAAACACCATTATCTATAAAGGCATAAAAAACTAGTGTTGAGAAAAATAAACACCCTAAAATAGTTACTTTATTCTGTTTTTTGTATTTGTTGTTATAGTGGCAACAATATCTATGACCGTCGGACAGACGGACAGTGGACTCTTAGTAATTTTTCGTTTTTTTTACCTTTTGGGTACGGAGTCCTAAAATGTAACCTCTACTGATAAGAAAATGCCGGGCAAAGGCGATTTTCACTTTCGCATAGGTTGGTCAAGGGAAAGTCATTCGATTAATACTTCCTTTACACGTATCAATTGGAAAATAATTCAACCAGTAAAGTCAACCTATGAATCGGCTTTTCGTAATGTGACCAATACGGTCCCGTTCACCTAGAATTATGAAATTTAGCAAAAGATGTCAACTTCTTATGTTATAGAGGGGAAATTGAAGCCTTTTGAGGACTACCGACGCCCATAAACATCCGCATAATTAACTAAGGAGAAAAATAGAGTTGGAGGGCAAGGCATCGATTGTCCTCCTTTCTGCCTACCCGCCAATGAACCTCTCGTTACTCACAAACCGCACGGAACGCGACACAGACATTGTCGCTTTACGGCGATATCATGTGAGCGAGAGGTGGGGTAGCGGTCGTGCCGGCTCAATTCAGCAGCAATGCAGTGTGGCACTACGTCTTACCTATATTTGCTTTATAATGTGTATGTTATAATACTCCTAAAGATAGTAATTTACAACAATGAAATCTAGAGTAGACTTTATTAGATAATAGAATTTTAAAGTATGGACACAGACAGGTTCAGGTTCGGCCAAAACTGAGACCCATGCCGAAAGTTCGGTTTCGGCTGAAAAACCAGTTTCTGTCGGACTCTAGTATTTAGCCGCAATGTAGCAATGATACTCTATATGATTCTCATTATATATAATTAAAAATACTTTATTTCTAGTGCGAAAAAAACATCCACTGTAATCGGAACACCCTACTATTTAGCTCCAGAACTGTGTGAAGGAAGGCCTTATGACACAAAAAGCGATATTTGGGCCCTTGGGTGCTTATTGTACGAGATGTGCACGCACAAGAGAGCCTTCGAGTCGGAGGTAATATACTAGTGATCACCCAGCGATAGAAACTCGATCGCAAATATAAAAAAATCTTACAAACCTTTTCGAAAAATATAATTAAATGTTTAAGTGTCTTAAACAAGTACTATGCTTTTGCGTGTCGTAATTGGGTCTATAGATTTATTTAGTACGCACTCGCATGACACCGTCGTAAAGACATCCTCGCGTTTCGCGCGGTTCTGCATGACAGTAATGCGCATGGGCGTCGGTGGTCGTCGAAAGGCTCCGGTTGCTCATTTACCCCCTACATTATGAAAAACTTGCCGCTACTACGTCAAGTTTCATACGGATTGTACGTAACCGGTGGTCCACGGAGGGGGGGGGAGCTTAACTGCATAATAAGGAGCGTCGGTGGCTACAATTGCTCATTTTCTCCTGCTATAAAAAATATTTTTTGTAACTTTCAGACTCTAGTTGGACTGGTGAAAGCCATAACCAGTGGCAGTGTACACCCAATTGACTGCGACACGTATGACCGAGGCATTATGGACAGTATAGACAGGATGTTATCCATAGTGCCAGAGAAGAGACCAACAGTACCAGAGTTGATGGGATACAGAACCATGCTGCCAATGGTGTACATGGTATATTTAGATGCTGGCAACGATGATTTCTTGTATTTAATTAAGTGGCGCAATATTGAAATAAAATAGAAATAATGGTGATATGATATGGAATAAAACAACAAACTTATTATTATAAATTTATTTATACTTGTTTCATTGAAAAAAAAAAAGACTCAATTGTTGTAGTAGTATTTATGTACAAATAAGAAAATAACATTTTCTTACTTGTTATGTAGTATCTGTCTTTGTATCACTATGTAGTTCTGTTCTTAACAGCTCAAAATGAATGAAAGTGAACCATTAATGTAGTAAACCGTTCTTACAACTAATGTAGTAAACCGTTCTTACAACTAATGTAGTAAACCGTTCTTACAACTAATTATCTGTTGATCACTGACACATATGTTAAGATCAAGGAATATCTGCTCTTACAGCAACTTCATGGGATCTTACGCTTACTGGCCATTTGTGTTCTCTGTCTCCATTTCTTCATCTTCATCTTCTGAAATTATAGGATCGTAACAAGGAATTAGTATAATTTTTTATGAAAAAAAAGTACAATAATTGGATATAAAATAGATGTTTCTTTGGTGAAAGTATCTTGTAGTTTTGTGACATCATCATTATGATCTGCCTGTCTCTATCAAACAACAGACTTTTGGCCAGTATACAACATTTTATGGAGCATGTTGTAGGGGTGAGGTTTTTTTTTTCCTTTTTTATTTTTATCGTTCTCAAATGTACTTCAGTTCCAATGATAAATAGACCAGTGATATATTGATATTGCTAAAGTCACTTATCATCTTGCCCACATTTCAAGAAGCTACGGCGAATAAATTACAAAGCCTTAGCACATGGCCCGTTACAATAAGTTATGATACTAAGAAGTGTGTCAGTTGATGCAATGCTGCAGTCAGCAGTCCAGTGATAGAACAGGCGTAAATACCTGTTGACTGAAAGTAGCACAAAATTTAACTTTAAATTCATCTTAATACTAATTAAGACACCAGGGAAGAATTTGGCGCCCATCCTATCCTGTGTCTGTTAGTCTGGGTGCTATATAAATATCTAGGTGTAAATATATAGGTCTCATATTAAAAAAAAAAAATTTTTTTCATAAAATAGCAATTGTTTTCTAAGATATTGTCACAGGGGTTTTCCATCAAAGTGGCCTGACTGGAAAAGCATAACTGTAATGTAACACGCGGCATGGTAAGAACTTGACATCCAATGGGTGATGGCCGTAGTGCCGCAAGCCCACTTACAATTAGATGATGAGCCTGGTAATTTGCTTCCTAAACAATAAAATACCTAAGTATAAAAGAATTGAAAAAGGAATAATTTCTTCCTTACGTCCTATTGGCTGAGACTGTGGTTGCAGTGGCTTCTGTCCAGGAATTTGTCCAGATTGGAGCATTCTAGTAAGACGCTCTACCTCGTGCAAGGATGAAGCGTTCTTAATCGCATCCCTTATCTTGTGTATTTCTTGTGGTGTGAGATCTAATAGTAACAAACACAAATGAAATACAATTATTACAGTACAATTTTTTTTTTGAAATAAATATAAGGATTTTTTTCTATGATTATATACATTAAGTTGGAGTTTTAATTAAATTACATAAAAGCAAGATTAGGAAATTTTTCATAAATCTGTATTATTGTAAGGATAGACTCCCATGTGTTTGTTGCACATAAAGTCTATGTATACAATAATCATCTATTTAATGTTTATACCTGTGTATTTAATATAAATGGTTATTACTTTTCGAAATACAAGTACCATCAATTATACATCATGTGCCGAGTGCTGTGCCTGCTTAAACCAGAAATTTATTTCTTTATAATGGAAGTGGCGTCTACAATGGCTTATTGAAAAGTGCAGATACTATACGGTTTTATTCATTTATAATTTCTCATATCAAAATATACATAAAAACATTTTGAAGAACCATTTAAAGTTGAAATATTCGACTTACTTGTAACTTTAGGATCAGGCATGTTGCCACCGGGGACAAATGTTTTGGCTTTCTTGGTAATTTCCTTTTGCATTTCCTTGCCCTTTTTACTCTTAAACAGAGCATTAGCCTCTTCTCTTTCCCTTTGCTTAATTTTTCTAAAATCTAACAGTCTTAATTCAGGCAACTTGAATGCCACATATGCTCTGTAAAAATATTGGATATTAATTTTGTTTCTGAGATTAAAACTCTGTTACAATATTTAATACCTTAGAATAAAAGATAATAAAATATTATATGTCTATGAATAATTTTTATTGTATATAATGGATGCATGCAGCTTGTAACAGACTTCTAGAACTCTCTGGCTATCTGATCTACTGATGATGGTGTGTACAAATTGTTTCTTTTATTAGTATAGGGGGGCAAACAAATAGAGCATTTTGATGATTACCAATGGACATAGACACCTATATTGCTGTCAGATGTGTTGGCCTTCTTTCCTCCTCTACCCTAATAGGCTAGCTACTAACAAACCAAATGAAACAAAAACATAGTTGGTGGTACCATGTGTCATATATAATAAAAGTTGATACTTTACCTGTAATGATGTTTATTTGCAACTGGATTGTGCATTAATGATAGAGTTCGTAATTTTGGAAGTGTTGCTAAGGGATCAAGATCACCCAATTCTGTAATATTATTGTTTGTCAATATCAATGACTCCACATTAGGCAAAGATTGTTCAAGATTTTCTCCAATGCGTCTGTTGACAGAAAATCATTAAATAAAATTATAATTTGATCCGCATTTGAATGAAAAATCTTTTATTGCACCAACAAACAAAATATATAAGAACAAAATACAGGTTCATTTTTTTTTGTCAAAACTATTCTCAATTTTTATAGAAAAGTTTGATGATATAGGTAAGTACTTACACAATTCTGTTGTTATTTAAAAATAGACATTTTAATCTTTTTAGTAATGGAAAGCCATCTAATTTCCTAATATCGTTGTCTGAAAAGTCGATGTTATCAAATTGATCTAACGTAGCTCCCAAATTTTCTACTTGAGGTATCTTGTAACCTGTAGGTTATTAAATAATTATTTATGACAAACATATCATTTACCATATAGTCTTTAAGGTAACCGAAATAGAACATGCAAAGCTAACCTCTCAAATCTAATTCACGATCTCTACACGGATTCATATACTGCATAGAATTTTGAATAAGTTCTACTGTAAGTTTGACCATTTTAATAGTTTAAATTAACATCAATTATACAATGAACTATGAAGCATCTACAATTTACTTTATAAATTTAAATTTTAAAGTCGTAAACCGTAATTAAAAACACAATACAACTGTGCAGATGATTTTTTTTACAATAGACAAGACACAATCATTTACCATAGAGATAATATAGATAGAGTAGAGACTAGAAAAGCCAGCCTAGCTGTGCTATTACACGGACGGGTGAATGGATTTCACAGTAATTTTGATTACGTGATTAACTATCGCAATATGTTGTTCATGGTTTCATTAACCAACCGCGTGTCCAGAATTACCGTGAATGGAACGATCATTTATCCAGAGATCAATACACGTGTCCGTTTAAGTAGAAAGATAAAGAAAATGGTACTATCTGGCTTTCTTCTTCCATTCATTTCCGTGTAATGCGCAGGCAAAACTAGATAGTAATATATTCTCATCTTCCTGCTCAATTAACTAACACGGATACTCGCCATCGCCATCATAGGCCTGCCTATATCTCCTTTCTCAATCTCTATTATTTATATGTTTCTCAACCGAACAAAGGTCATAATGACATAGTGACAGGATTTCGGATTTTGTGATTTTACAGTGAGCCTGGGAGAGGAGATGGAGAGAAGAACAAAATCTTTTTCTTTTTGGTTGTGCGGAGAAATACATTTACGCACTGGCACCGGTCCTATATAGAAAAGGGGAGCCATAAGCAGTCTAGTAATGCGAGTGAAGGTGTCTAAGAATTAACAAGTGATAAAAGAAGGAAGATGAGAAACATTCATTTATCTTTGCCTAATCACATATGCACACAAAAGTACACATGGCACGTTTTCAATTTTAATAGTTTCAACATTTTTGACTTGATAATTAACTGAAAGTCGGTAACGTTGACAGAAGTGGAACTTCAACGGACAAGTGAAGGATATTTTAAACAACATACATAGACAAGGAACTTGACAGGTAAATAGCGTTTACCTCCTCCATGCCTTACTTCAAAAATATGATATCTTAATAATTTTCAGAGTGGGCAGGGCATGCGAGTGAGTGGTGTAACAAATAGTCTCAAAAAATCAGGCCACTGCGACCGGGGATAAGGAAGTAATATATACCTGGATAGGGTGAAAGAAGAAGCTTATGTTTGTGCCAATGAAATGGGCGTTACCAAACATGTGTCCTAAATTTTATAGGTATTTTTTTTATTGCATAGGAGGCAAACAAGCAGTTGGACCACGTGAGGTAAATGATCACCTATGCTTACAGACCTATGCTTGTAGTGGATACTACACCAGAGGTCGCGCAGTTGCATTGCCGACCTTTTAAAATATAAGTACGATCATTTCTTGAACATCTCTACGTTTGTTCTATTTTTAAATATATAAAGGAATTCTTATTTCTATTTTTAAATATCCAATTCTCGGAGTTAGAATAAATAAAGTCTATTAAAATAAATACTTTCACTAATTACTACTTCACAGTCGAGTCGAACTATGCATACGGACAGCCTCTGCGTCGAGTGAAAGGCTGAGGAGTCGAGTATAACCTAAAAAAGCCGTGTGTCGCAAAAAGTCTTGTTACGCGTTTTCACGAATTCACTCCTATACTGCTTAACATGAAACCGCCCGATAAAGACCTTATTCCAAAACAAATATAAATTTTGTTATCGTGAAATATTTGCAATAATTATGTACTTGTGTAATAATATTATTTATGAATATAATAATATAACATAATATGTACATAAGATTAAGTAATATTTTAAAAGGTGAAATAATTACTGTTACCTCACTCTAATACGACATGAGGAATAACACTCGGTATTTTATATGGTTTAAGCGTTTTGTATATAGAGGGCCATATGATTTTAACATTATATTTTAACTTAAGTAAGGGAATCAAGATATTGCTATTTAAATAAAACACTTTAAAAAGACAGAATAGGCAGAATGGGCTCTGCATTAGCCTGTTCCATTAGGAACGAAAAATCTTTATCTATCAAACTGTCAAGTGTCAATGTTTTCAATTTTCTAATTTTGGATAGAACCATAGTGAGGATATTCTGATAATTTGAAACAAATATTTTCGAACCTCGTCTTATGACGTATTTATTGAGATATTTAGGGATATATAATTAGCGATATTAATTAGCCAAAATGGGCAACTTAATGGGATCATATCCTGCACGCGAAGTAGACTTGTATATGGATGATAAACCAACTTATAGTCCACAAGATGGATTTAATTTCAGTCGCCAGCCGAGAGGTATTTTCGATGAATATTTAATTAAATAAAGCACTTACATCATATAAAAATCTTCTTGTTTATGATATCATATAGATAATAAAATACAAACTTTTAGTTACATAACATGAAACAATACATATTATAAAAAAATATACTATTTGTTAACTTAAAAATAATAATAATTTTATTTTAGAGATGATAGCAAAAGAAGAAGACTTAGTGTCTGCCAAAATACCTCCCAAGTATAGGGATTATTGTGCACACCACTTGCTTGACTATCAAGTTTGTAGATACAAGAATATGCCCATGCTTTATAGGTGTGCACACGAGAAACATACTTACTTGAACTGTGAACAGCAAGAGTGAGTTATTTTGTTACTATTTCTTCATTTGTTTCTTTAACTTCAAAGTTTCAATGATTATATATATTATATAAACACAAAAAATTACATTGTAAATTACTTTTGTCTGTATTAAGTCTAAATTATTTGTTGTCTTTTACAGCTATGTTTTACGGATGAAGGAATTTGAGAGGGAACGTCGCCTTAGAGTACGAGAACAACGTATAACCAAAGCATGCTAGAGAGATCACTGCTTGTCATAAAAAGATATGTTTATTAAATAGATTGTTGTCCAATTAATATATTATTATTTGTTTTAATGCACTTAATAAATCAAGATATATTTTGAACCTCTTCAAAACATTTTGTCAAGTAATTGAATAATAATGTTATGGAACTTGTTAACAGTAAGCGTTATTATGCTCTTTTCTTAAATACCATTAAAACTTGTTTGGATATTACAATAATACTACTCTTACGTTTTGATTGTGATATATTTAGTTATTTGAAAAGTTGATATATATGTTAAATAACAAAATAATCCACAGTAAAATCTCCAAAAGTCGTTTTATTGTAACGGTTAGCAATTGCATAAAAAAGGAATCAATAAGATTTACATATTAATATTTAATAAATGCTTATTGGAATTATTATATACACACCAATCTGTATCTCTAAACATATTACATTCCTTGTTAGCCCATTGTTGGCTCCACAATAATTTAATATACTTTAACTTTTATGATAAGGCATTTTAAGCCTTTTATTACCAAGGAACTAGGCTTTGTAAATTAAATGATAGCATTTGGTATATGAACATCAGATTATTTATTTTACTTTTCTTCAAAATTTGATAATAATAGACAATAATATGAAAATACTCAGGCTGAATTATGTGATTTACCCATTGATCGGAATGTTCATATATGATGCATGGGACATGGAACATGTTAAGTTTAATACATAATGTTTTGTATATTTGGACTTACACAGCCCCATTTGAAGATTACGATTAAGAAATTATATACAACTTATTAATTGGATTTTGAATAAAAAAAATCAATTCATTTCATCTATATATATTAATAGTTTTTATTTAACTCGCTTGGTCGGTCATCTCACAGTTCATCGAAAGAGGCATATGTCCAGCAGTGGAATGGTAAGAGCTGATAATGAATATGGTTAAAAAACATAACTGTATAACATTTGTCCTTAATATTTTAAATAAATATTTAGTTACTTAA
The DNA here is from genome assembly GCA_017140195.1 of Eumaeus atala. Taxonomy (NCBI): domain Eukaryota; kingdom Metazoa; phylum Arthropoda; class Insecta; order Lepidoptera; family Lycaenidae; genus Eumaeus; species Eumaeus atala. The sequence continues at coordinate 72,017 of JAFELO010000063.1, forward strand.
AGGCAGGTTTACAATAGTACTATACTAGCCATAATATCCACTTTTCCTGGGACTCAGCATAAAGCGTTAACTATTGTGCGGATGACGTTGTTACGTCCCGGCGGAAATACAACGCGGAGGCAGCGAGGTTGGCCGAAACATGAAACGTAGAAGTCTTGCACAAAAGATCCTAGCGATAAGGTTGATCCGTGAGTACAGCAATTGTCCTCGCCAGCAATCTACTATGGGATTTGGTGGCTGGGGTGCTCGCAAAAGTATTTTTCTTCACGTCAGGGGTAAGGGCACACAGCAATATATCTACGAGAGGGACACATCTAGGGATAGATACGTCGACGTAGACAAGGTTCGTCAATGTGAATGTGGGATGGGGACCTGGCTTAGTGCCGCTACGGGCAACGTACCGTTGCGGTGCTGCACCCAGTCTAAGAGTGGTGGATGCTGCGCAAGCGGAAATCGTTCACTTTTCGCCTGATACCGGTACTCACAGGGCAGATGTGCTTCGGTGATTACTTTGTACAGTCGCCTAAAGAATGATGGTACCGGGGGTATCATCATGGTGGCGCTGCGGAGGACTCAGCCCAGCGCACTCTCGAGGTGGTTACTGAATGGGCCGTGCAGCACCACGACCTGTTTCTGGCAATGGGAAGGTTAGAGCGCTCGCTTTCCAGCGTCGTGAAAGCGATAGGACTTCAGGAGCGTGATTAAGAGATGATGAGGACTGTCTCGTCGCCGACGGGACGTAGGAAACGATATGAACATGACCTATTTGCTTCCAAACTCTGAACAGAAATGTTTGGAGTGATCCATTATATGGTTCCAATGTTGGGGACGTAAACGGATCGACCCGGATGTTCTAGTTCGAGAGAAGCGCAGCAGATCTCCGACTTGTAGATAAGTTTCTTCTAGTATTTATGATTTTTTTACGTTTATGTGTCCCGAAAAAGTCGCGTGAAGGTAAACCATAAATCGCTGGCAAGTTCCTTGGCCTTGAATGTTTATGTGTCCCAGCAAATATTTCAATTTCGTACTTGCGGTTAGCGTTATCGATTTACAAGACTTCATGTTCAAATTATAAAAATTAAAAACGCACATTTATGTGAGCAATGTTACACAAAGATAAGTATATGTAGCTCATCTTCTTCCTTTCATCATTTGTTAATTGTTGGACATCTTCACTTCCATCACAGGCCTGCCTATGGCTCTCCTACTCTATGTAGGACCGGCGCCAGAGCGTAAATGCAAATGTTCACATTATGTAGGTACAGAGGTATGGTTGTCATAAGTACCTGTTGTAATTTGATTCTATAATGTTTTTCTTTTATTTTATTACTGTGTACGAATTCATAAAATAAATGATATTACATAATCGTCATTTAAATTCATTTGAATGTGGCTTATGTATATTTGTCGCATTTAATATGATTTATAAAATCTAAAATGGAATTTATAAACTCCGGATATTGTATTTTTAATTTCACCTGGGAGCTGACTATTCAGTAAAGACAGATTTACCAGTTTTCGTTGTCGTTTTTACAACTATACAAAAACACATTCTTTTACAACTATAGTCCCAGCACACATCTATACGCAGCACACGTTTATAAAGAAGCTTCATTTCAAATGTTTATACAGATTCCATGGCATAGATCATCTGACGTGATTATTATATGATTGTTCATAGTGCCTTCTGACCTTATATCATTTACTATGTACATAAATGTACATACATACATATACACATACATAAACTAACATATTATGCGAGGACGTTACCCTCCGCTATTATTAGAGCAAAAAAGGGGGCAAACGAGCAATCGAAGCCTTTTTTACGACTACCGACGCCCATGTACATCCACATAATTACTACGTCGATGCTTTATCTCCTTTCCCCTTTGGGGGGGGGGGAGAAATGGCCCACCGGACACTCACAAACCACACGAAATTGAACATTGAAGATGTCACTACGGCGGTATTATGTAAGCGAGAGGTACCTCCCCGTTCGTGCCGACCCAATTCCGTTGCTTTGGAGGATGTAGTGTAATTAGATAATGTTGACGGGTCTCGAATGTGGATACCAAAGAGAATATAATACTAGTAGACGATACTAAAGAATATTTCAAGCTCGGCGTCACATACAAGCGCCATTTAACCGATGTCTTACCAGACAATTTTCGCCCAACATAAGGCATGTATGGGTTATAACGTCGATGGATACAGCACGCTTTAGTGAACAGTACTGTGGATCCGGAAGTGTTAACTTATAAGCTAACATTAGAATGGTATCACCGTTGGCTACGCCACGTTCTTTGCAACGTCATGCAGGTTCCCGTGAACCTGCTTCTGCATTCTTACAGTCGGATTTTCCGAACACATCAACATATTCAAATATTCCTGATCGGAATATGACATCACTAACAGAGATCAACTCGCGTAAACGAACCAAAAAATTTCAAATAAAGTAGACGTCTTTCTGGTAGAAAATCACGCGTTTGAAAACTATAATTCACATTTGAAAATTATTGCATAAAAATGCACCTTGCTCGAAGTCAATGGTGTAAAGGAGCCATGCGCACACGGCAAGTTACACTGCAGCGATTGATCACGTCACTTATGATTATAGTATTGTATAGTAAATGTGACGCGATAATTAAAATTATAATTCCATCTTTATCTTAAATCGTATTCACCCAGGGATGACAGATAATTGTTCAACCCATAGTCATGCAGCTGAAGCGCTAGTGTGGTTACCTAAAAGAGTCGCGTACCGTTGCGTTACACCTCCGCGTCAGTTTCACCTAGTGCTGAATACACAACATTTTTCAAGCGGTCACCATGCACCAATTTTTTAGAAACATAGTAGCACGAAATTAGCATGAACTACGCGAAGATATTAAATATTTCTTGATCCATTTAAATCATTCTTTGATTTTAATTAATAACTTGCCAATATATCTTATCCGAAGTGTATGATGATATAATTATACTAAATTTTTCAGAGAAAAAAATAGAACTAATTATGATACCTGTCATTATCTGTATTTTGTATGGAGTGATGGCAGATGTCAGATATAATAAATTTCAGAAAACAAACAGTCAGAGAAAAAGTAACTGACCGCGCTATAGTCATAGAGATAATATAGGTAGGGATAATATAGACTTACGGAAAATGCGGCCGTCCAAGACGAAAGATACAACAAATGTAGTACAATCTCTGTCTCTCTTTTTTTATATATTCTCTCTGTTCACTCTACGATATTAGATAAAGAATAGTCCAAGGTATTACTGCCTTCACATCTTCCTTTTCTATTACCCAAGACGGGCATTCACCGGCATAAAACTTCCTATGGCATCCCTCGTTTATCTACATTATCTTCAGATTATATTCAGATTATTAGATCCTTCTGAAATATTCTTAGATCATATAATACTGATGTAAGTTTAAAATTGTTTTTAAAATCTTTTCAAATAGCCTTTTGGATAGTATATTCCCACAGGGTTTTAGTGGGTATTCGGTTAATCCGTGGGATCCCACACCTATCGAATCTCACTTAAGACCGGTGTGCATTTATGCATTGCCACCGGTCAAAAAAACTGCGAAACTAAAAAAAAGTGATATTTCCACAAATTTTATTATTATTATTATTTTACATAGCCGTCGATGCTCCACTTAATTTCGGTTTACTTATAATGGCTACGGGCCTGTGCCAACTATCTAAATGCGTGTGAGTGTTGTGTGTCTGAGGTATGATTCTGGTGTTGCGTGTTACTATTATCACATATTATTATTACATTTAATAGTATTCTCACCGTGTGTGATGCCTTCAACCGTAGTTCAAAGGTATTTTATGAGTAGCTTTATTACGTGCCGACCACTCATATCTATAAGCGACCAATCCTGACCGTTATGTATTACGTGATATACTTTGTTGATTATTATGTTTAAGTTATTTTACGCCATTATGCTGTCCACATTCTTTAAAATTATTTGTAACCCATTTTCACGTCAGCTTCACAATGGGGTAGGCAGATGGAACGGATGACGGAGCGCTATATATCACAATCCTTACAAGCATAATCTATTAATTCCTTCATACTATCTCCTAACTTCCAACTCAACTGTCACCACAAAGTATATAAAAATATTGCGTATTTTCTTACGAACCAATACGTAGTGTTTCTATTTCTATATCGTTTCTGCATGTGCTTATCTGGCACTTTGAAAGTCCCGTAATGTCAATAATAAGTGAACTCTTAATCAATAATGAATATATCTATTAATTATTATTTAAATCTGTTACAGCTCAATTTGATAAAATGCAAAGCTTGAGTGCTTTTTGGAGAATTTTTTGGAGTAGATATTATTTACGTATATTTATTATAGTAACATGTAAAATACCACTTAATTTTATTTTAAAGTATCATTTATTCGAATAAATATTCCACTTTCCATAATAATTAAAATTAATTACTTAATTAAAAACGAATGAGAGGTGTCAAGGGACACCCGGATGGAACGAAGAAAGAACCTTTCGATTGATTAGTGAAGGAATCGTAATATATCTTTCAATTATTTATTATGTTTTTTTTGTATGCAAGTTTACCTCTGCATTCCATAAACTTCACGAAACAAAAATACTCGTCGCGACACTACAATATAATTGGCTTCTTTTCTATGAGACGGAGAAAGAGAGAGAGAGACATACAGAAAACAGGCGTAATAGCAAAACATATCGTCGTTTCGCAACGCGCGATAAGGAACTTTGTTTCAAAAACCATAATTTTAATAGTTTTAATACAATAATTTTATATAATTTTTCTACGGAACTCAGTAAGATGTGATTTTATTCTTTCTTTTTTAAAGCACAGATACAAAAAATGTATATTTAAATACGAACAGGAATAGGATCGTGCGACGGATAAAATCACCATAGACAAACTATCATAAATGACAATCGGTTCCAATAATACAAATGTTACCATATATAAAATTAATTGCTTACTTAATTTTTACCTAATTGTTGTCAAACAGTACGAATGTATTTTGAATGAAAGACTTGCTATCTCTACAGACCAATTGTGAGAACAGCGTGACATCTTGCTATCGAAATTTACACTTTATTGTCAATATCTTTGAAGGTCGTGAAGAGCTGTTTTCTGAAACCGTCTAACAATTTTTGTAAACACGCTTGTCGAATACACAAATTATATGTACAATAGACGAATGCTATTTATTGCGGAAGTAATGGCTTCCTAAAATCTTAATTGCACGTATTGAATCTTGGACCTATAATTCTTGCCTAATTAAGATAAATAAATAATCATGTAAATGTTATCTTTGGAAACAAGTGTTTAATCTAACTATTTGTGTCTTTCTGTTTCTTACTTTTTGTGATATAAACGGCGTTCTGATCATCTTTGTACAATGAAGTGTCTCTAGAGTTTTATTCGAATACTACATATTAAATTACATTTATACAAACATTTTCAATATTATGATGACTGAAAATCCAATCAAGGATGAATGACATAGTAGCTGCGGCTATTGTGGAGTCTGGTTCGCATCTCGTCTCGTCTCATCTTATTTTGTAATTCTTTATCATGGATGAGGTTGGTAGAAAAATGTCTGTTGCTAGGAAAAAGGTGAAAGATAGATTCGAGGAAGGCGACGATTCGAGCGAAGAAATGTTAGATAGTGATGATGACGACGAAACAATTGCGAGGATACAACGCGCTCATTATGCTCAGGCTGCAGCTATGAACCCTCGACGAAGGTCTGCGGCGCGTCCCAGGCCGATGAGCCAAAAAAGAAAAATGGAAGCAGTTAAAAACTTTCATGATTTTACTAAAAAATTAAAGAAGGACACTGGTATAAGAATACATAGTTTAGTTGGGAATAATATTTTAGATTTAAGTGATTTTTCTAGTGATGACAATAAAACTGACAGTGATGGATTATCAGATGAAGAGTTCAATGTTAATCCAAGTGCAGTGCAAGAATTAAATGAAGAAAATGAGAGTTTCATTGACCCAGAGACTGGAGATATAGTGGATTCTAAAAAAACAAATGAAACTGAAACCAAACCTTTGGCTGACAAGTGCGAGGAACCGCCTACCACTGAGCCAAATGTTCTCTCAATTAGCGACATTATTAATGAAGGTGATTTAGACTTGACAAAAAATGTTGAGATATCAGAAGTTGATGAAGGTGAGTTGTGTACAGAAAAAACTGCAGAAGAATTATTAGACTTAAAACAAGAAGAAAACAGTCAAGACTTTGATATTACAGAAAAACTTAAGGACATGGGTGAAATTAGTGTAAAGCCTCTTAAACCCGAGGATGAGGAAGATGATGATGAAAATGCACAAATTAATGATCAGACCCCTGAATCAGAAGAGGAGGTAAGAATATTTTATTATTGCAAGTAATTTAGATAATGTGGACAGAGATTTGAATCATCTGCACCAGGTTAAATGTAAGCTCAAAATAAGAAAGTTCTAACTGGATAGAACATGATATTGTCTGCGAAAATTGTTGTCAAGACTGGCTGCCATGGCAAAAAAATTTTTTTGTCGGTCACTGGTGGCCCCCATAGCATTCAATGTGTTAACTTACCAGGTAACAAAGTATGTATGCATATATTTATTATGAAATTTGCTTTTAAATTATTAGATTATTTACTTCATTTTTAACATATTTTTTATGGAATATTAAGATGAACACTGTCCATAGTATTTAATTCCGATTCTGACTAGAATTTATTAATTTTATTTATCATTAAAAAGTTTTGTAAAACATCAATTCAATAATTGCATTTAAAATAGTTTTATCTGTAAGGTTAATTTGTTTTGCTATAAACTGTTTATATTACAATAAAACAACTTTTATGGATTTTATTGTAGTTTATTTTGTATACCCAATTGTTGCTTCTGAAATGATGGGTTTGTTTAGCAACTAAATATATCATGATAAAATCCCGAAAAGTAGTATGATTGTCATAATGAATAACTACTGTGTATTAATAGTTTCCTTTATATTATGGTTCCCAAATTGTTTCTTTTGAAGCAGTTTTGGTACACCCTTCTAATGTTGTGTTTTTTTTTTTAAACATTTGGAACATAAAATAACTCACAAATCACACAAAACATGGGCAGCATAGTCACCAGTTTACACCAGTATTATATGAGAGAGTGATACCTTTGATCATTTTGGATTATACCAGACCAATTAACTGTCATAAATGGCCAGTGCCATTTATCTTAATGTTCTTTGGCACCCAAATCTATGTTTTAAATCTATAAACTAAATAAACACAAATAGGACAAAATGTTATTGAAGATAATATTATGAATATCCATATTATATATATTATTTATATCATATTATATATATTAGCTCTCTTTAAATAATTATTGCTTTAATTAATATAAAAGTGATAAAATGATCCAGAGCACATCCAGAGCAGTGAGTCCATAGAAATGAACTTAAGTATACAATTTCTGTTTACAATTAAGTATACAATTTCTGTTTACAATTAAGTATACAATTTTGTTAAGTAGATAGAAAATGCAATGATCAACATTCCCTCTTCCTGTTGCATATAGAAACCTGGGACCTAGTTCTGAAAAGAAGCACATACTGTTTTGTTTTTCACTACCTTACTGCTAATGAGCTGCTATTTTGGGGGGAATAGCTATATGCTATTACATATAAATTATCCTATGTTATAATTTATAATGAACCAATATGCTAATTACTGGTATTTGTTTGTAGTTTATATTTATATCATTGTTCTGTAATTTGCAGAAAAAGCAATCAAATCCTAGCGCCCTAAATGTAAGGCGGAATATACGAGAAGTGATGGATGAGAAAAATTTAGATGCATCAACTTTAGCAGCTCAAAGGCAGGAGTCTGAACGTCTGGCACGTGTTCAAGAGCAGCAGCGAATTATCAGAGAGGTAATGTTCAGAGCTCAGATAAAATTTTATAATACACAATAATAGTATAATAAATAATTTACACAGTTAAAATGGCTTGATATCTGATACACTATAATGTTTAAAGATCATTTTCGCTAGACAACACTTATAAAAAATACCTGTAAATTATATTGGTATATGTATAGTTAAGCTTATCATCATTTTTTAAATTAAACATTTTAAATTAATCAATTCATATTAATATTGTATGACAACAGGTGCAAAGACAAATAGCGATAAATCGACAAAATAAAATCCACCAAAAAACACTCTCACTGCTCCAAGGTGGCTCTTCATTGCTCAAGAAGGCAACTGCTGGACAAAAACTAAAGTATGTATATTAATGTTTTTTTTTAAGTATTAATTTTCTCAAAATCTTCTGAACTACTACTACTACCACTTTTGAGAGTTGAAAATTTCATTTCATTTTGCACACATTTTATCTCTATCTAAATATTATTATTTTGTGTTGTTTCAGTTTACCAAATACAGTATTAGTCAAATTGCCATCAGGTGAGGTTAAACGAACTTCAGTAAAACAAGGTCAACTGGAAGTGACCAAAGTGTCAAAACCTTCCGCATCAGGATCCGCTTTAAGTCAGAAGATGGGTAAAAGTGACATGAAGAGAGAGGTAAGAAGATTAATATAAGATTTTTGTTACCTGTAATAAATGAAAAAAAAAGTAGAAGAGCAACAGCCTGTAAAGACTGATAATTATTACACTTAAGATACACATATCATCAGCTTACGAAGGATAGTGTCCTAACCTTGTCTTAAATTAAACAAATATTTTTTTTATATGAAACTGGGATTTCAATATAGAACATTCTTTGGTATATGTAATGTTCTTAATATTGTATGTATGTGTTTATTTATAATTCCTAATAATTATTTTAGGTAGTGGAAATAGTAGACGTGATAAGCAGTAGCGGGGAAGAGTCGTCGTCGTCATCCTCAGACTCTGATGATTGTATAATGTTGTCAGATTCAGAAGTACCGCCCAGCCCGGAGGCAGATGATGACCCTGGTAATTCTGGTAAGATTCATTTTATTTTTGCTGATTGAAGTATTTGTTCTTTTTGTATCATAGGGGGACTAACCTGAAATGAGACCCTTTTTCGACTTCCCTCGCCCATGAACATCAGCAAAATTACTATGCTGATTCGTTGCCCTCTATTTCACCTCCCAACAATGGGTCACCGGCTACTCACAAGCCGAACGAAACGCGCCACCGTAGATGTCAGGTTACGCTGGTATCATTTGAGCAGCATGGCACTACCTCTTATTTAAAATTGCAAAACTTCATTGTTTCCATTGCTGCATTGCAGCCGATTCAGGCCGTAGCGACTGCGGTGGTAGCTTTTGCCTGTGGCTGCGAGTATGCAAAGGCCCATGGTAGAGGTTACCACTGGTTATGTGGATGTTTATGGATATGGGTAGTCATTAAAAGGCTTCAAATACACATTGGTCCTACTATATTAGTATAGAATGCATAGCTGTCACTTTACGGCGGTTGTGCATCCCAAATAATGCATTGCAATGTGGCACTATTTTTTCTAAAAAAGGGTTGACAGTTTGTACGAAAGAATCATAACTGACGCAGTTGAAATCGCAAGGCGCTACAAGTAATATTGTGAAACGCTTGTTGCAGGTCTGCACGTGAACGACGCCTACAACGTGCCCGACGAACAGGGCCGAGTGCTTATTAACATCGGGCACGCAGAGAACGAGGAGGAGATATTTCTCGCGCCGCAGATAGCGCGCGTCATCAAGCCGCACCAGGTGAGACCGCGGACCTCTGGGCACGGGCGTTCTCCACTGTGGGTATAGGGTTGTCGCGAGCTCACAACCCATCGTAACATCAACCCGTGTATTGCCACTGAGAATTATTAAATCTCATCAAGTAAGTTCAACTCGCAGAGGAAGCAGGGCTCGCACATAACTCGGCGTGACTGTGGTTGCGATGTCAGAATTCTGAAAGTACTCCTGGCATAATGGAAGCCTCGCCCCTGTGTACTGTCGCTGATAGATCTGGGACACTTCACCATGGCGGCTAAAGGCACTGGTGGAAGGATAGGTTTTATTCGGTAGTGGGAAGTCCTTCCGGTGGACCCTGGGCTGGTTGGACATTGCGAAAAGCATTTTCCCTGCAAAAGAAAAGCCTTGACCCAATTAGGTACCATGAGGACTTGTGTGATTAATGCTATTGCATTTGCGGATGTCAGTGGGCGTCGGTAGTCACCAAGTGATTCCGGTCGCTCGTTTGTCGTCCTATACTGGAAAAGTAATAGCGGCTCTTGACGGTCGAGAATCTTGTTATATCCAAAAAATGTCATGTATTGTTTAGTCTCACTTGTTTAATTCAACATCTTGATCGTATTGTAATTATAATTATTTATTGTATTAACATTATTGTAACTGATTTATGTATTTTTTATTTTCAGATTGGCGGCGTAAGGTTTCTGTTCGACAACATAATTGAATCTGTGAACAGATTTTCAACGTCCACCGGTTTCGGTTGTATATTGGCGCACTCCATGGGCCTCGGGAAGACGTTGCAAATTGTCTGCTTTTGTGACATCTTCCTCCGGCACACCAACTCCAAAACTGTATTGTGTATCATGCCTATTAATACTCTACAAAATTGGGTGAGACTTTTTTCAATAAATTGTTACTAAGCTTGAGCAATTTACTCGGTGTAGTAAAATGACAATAGATTTTGCGCAAATTGAAGTGTGTAAATATCACCAGCACCTCAGTCCTTTAGTAGTTACAAATCGTTTCTAGAAATATAGTACACCTTTCTTCCATACTTTACCTAGAGGGTAGGTCCTACCGTGGATACCATCATCAGAAGTATCATCCATTTTGATTCCATTGTGTGAAAATATGTTATCAATGTCAGAAAGATGTAAAATCGTTAAATAATGTGATATTTGTTATTCCAGGTGGCGGAGTTCAACATGTGGCTGCCCCTGGAGCCCGCGAGCAGCCCGCTGGCGGCGCACGGCGAGGTGCGAGCGCGCAACTTCCCCATATACGTGCTCAATGACAGCCACAAGACGCTGCAGATGAGGGCCAAAGTCGTCAAGGTATTATGCGACTTACCACAATCGTGTAGTGATGTCGAACCAAAATGGGGACAACAGTGCTCGTATATCTTAAGCGGCCGTACCATAATGAATATGTCCGGCACTAGCGGTGACGTGCCTCTCTGTAAAATGATACCTCCGCTAAACGACAGCGTCGCTTTTCGTGTGGTTTATGAGTTTTCGGTAGCCCATTGGAGGGGGAGGAGGTAATGACGATTACACGTCTGTACAGCAATTATGTGGATGGACATGTAGACTCCGAAAGGCTGCTTTAGACATCTTATACTATAAAAAACATATAGTTACCTGCAAGTCGGAATACGACGGCGCCAGCTAGGCGTTTCTATGGTTACGCGCTTCCCCTCGCGTCATACCTCGATTCAGACCCGTAAACATATTACCGCGTACACAAGGTCTATCGAAATTACTGGTCGCGATCTACTTAATATTTTAATTTAAGATTACGCGAATATTTTGATGTGTTAAATTTACGCAAATGAGTAACTCATTACAGTAAGACTACATGTACGGATTCTATCGCGGTTTATTTAATTCTTTAACTAGCCCGACGTTTGACCATGGTCACAGGTGGACTGACAGTTGCTGTAAAGCTTGTGAAACGTCGGGCTAGTCAAATAATTAAACCACGATAGAATTCGTAGAAGTAGTTTTATTGTTACGCGAATATTACTAACTCATTGCAATTACATTACTTTAACGAATTTGTAAGTCTACACAATAAATATATATACCACGATAATATATATTAAAGTAGTTTTATTGTATCATTTTATTTAATATTATAAATGCGAAAGTTACGTACATCTGTTATTGTTTCAAGAAACGTGTTTTTAGATGATCCTAAAAGAAGTTAAGAACTGTTTTAAGTGGCATACTGTTGTAGATGTACACTATCTAAATAGCATTACATAGTGTAGCCTAGGTAGGTTACTCTGCTACTGCAGCAAAGTGTATAGAGTTACATTTTATTTACTGTTTTCTAGGACTGGACCTCGACAGGCGGTGTGCTTATGATAGGCTATGAACTCTATCGATTGTTAAGTATGAAAAAGGACAAAAAACCTCGTAAGAAAAAGAAAGCTGAGGCAAAAGCCGATGCCGAGAAGGAAAAGGAAGAGAAGAAAGCAGAAAATCCAGAGGCCACTGAACCTACGGTAATTTAATTGTATTTTATCCGCAGACTAATCTACATTATATTAAATTATCATTTTTTTAAAATTCTTGTCTCTATATGTATGCCATAGATGTGTGCCATAGTCATGTGCTACGTAACATTAATCTGAAGTGAGCTGGGAGTGAGTCGAGCTGAATAATTTTATCAGCTATAATTTGTGTATATATTATTTTTCATTTAATATTTTGTATGATTTATGGCGTTGACTATTAATCCATGAAGGAGAAATCTGTCTTCATGTACATTCGAGATTTGAACCGGTGACTATTTGCTAATTTTCTCCACTCACTACACTCGCCGGGGCCGCTCGACGGGCTATGGCAAGAATGCTCGCATCACAAATTACTATTTTATTGCACAGGAGAAAAACTCAAAAGTGACATTGTTATGGTTTACTAGTATACCTCACGGTTTTGCTCGTGTAAAAATATATCCCAAGTGATCCATTGCTTTCTTCGTAAATCAAAAAGCAGGACATCGACTGAAGAAACATAAGCGTAATAGGAGAATTAGCGGTCCAGGAGCTCTGAGCTTCGATAGACATATAGGAGTGTTTGCCTACGTTCAAATATTTAAGTCCCGTAGTTAGCCGTGGCCGTCGTCGTTATCGCAGGTGACCATCGCCATTCAAATATTTCCTAACGACAAGTGTCAAGTGGGTTTGGGCTTGTTTCAGGTGGTGCTTATAGCATATATTAGCAAGAGGTAGTGCCATGTAGTATTGCAGTGGGTTTGGGCCTGTGCTTATAGCATATATTAGCAAGAGGTAGTGCCATGTATACATATTTGGGCTGGAAGGAACGGTAGGTAAATCTCGCTCACTTAATACTGCCGTTAAGCGACATCTTCGGTGTCGCGTTTCGTGGTGTTTGGGAGTAGCCGTTGGCCCATTGGGGGAGGGTAAATAGGGCAACGCATCGGCATAGTAATGTAGATGTTCATGGGCGTTGGTAGTCGTAAAAAGGTTCCGATTGCTCGTTGCCCCTTTATTCTATGAAAAAAATCGCAAACTTCACGACTTAGGTCGCATCGTATGTCAATACAGACATGACGTTATTTGACAGAGATGTTAACAGAAAATGTATTCTTTGTTAAGTTGTTAGATGTCAACCAGCCGAAGTTATTCGAAGAGAAAAAGGAATTCGGCGATGCTTTTGGTAAAGTGGACGAATTTAATGAGAAGAAAGAAGACACGCCGACAGATGAGGAAAAGAAGCTTCTAGACGGTTTGTATTTACGTACGTTGTTCGTTGAAAGAAAGAAAATGTTTATTTGCACAACCCCTCGCAGATTTGCAAAGATTACAATTTATTAAAGCCAAATAACATTAAAATTGTGTCCCACTAAGATCTTGCAAATTGATCTCAAGCTCGACTGGTGTTCTATACAAATATAGTAAAGCCTTTTGTTTGTTGTTTAAAAAATCTTACCTCAGGAACTACAGGTCCGATTCACATCTTTTTTTTCAATATTACTTTTACGAAGGACGTTTATATGCTAGACACAACCAGGTTACTTTTACGAAGGACGTTTATATGCTAGACACAACCAGGTTACTTTTACGAAGTACGTTTATATGCTAGACACAACCATGTTACTTTTACGAAGGACGTTTATATGCTAGACACAACCAGGTTACTTTTACGAAGGACGTTTATATGCTAGACACAACCAGGTTACTTTTACGAAGGACGTTTATATGCTAGACACAACCAGGTTATTTTTAACGGGAGCACTGCCAGTTAGTAATGAATATTATTATTAAGCAATGTCATTTTGCACGCAGCAAAATACCATTGCTTATGTTCCATTGCCATTTTTTATGTTCCGGCACAGGATAATACCAAATACCCGACTTATCAATCTTTCGAATATATATATATATATATATATTTTCTTTTTTTACGCATGGTCATATTCAATTTTTTTTTCTTAATAGAAATGTATGAAGCTCTAGTCCGTCCCGGGCCAGATCTGGTAATATGTGACGAAGGGCATCGCATCAAGAACTCGCACTCTAACATATCCTATGCTCTAAAACAGATGAGGACCAAACGTCGAATTGTGCTAACAGGTAATTCACACTTGATACTTGTACGCTATACGTGCATAGCAAGCCTCTGTTTAAATTACACAAAATCACACTTGATACTTGTACGCTGTACGTGCATAGCAAGCCTCTGTTTAAATAACACAAAATCACACTTGATACTTGTACGCTGTACGTGCATAGCAAGCCTCTGTTTAAATTACACAAAATCACACTTGATACTTGTACGCTGTACGTGCATAGCAAGCCTCTGTTTAAATTACACAAAATCACACTTGATACTTGTACGCTGTACGTGCCTAGCAAGCCTCTGTTTAAATTACACAAAATCACACTTGATACTTGTACGCTGTACGTGTATAGCAAGCCTCTGTTTAAATTACACAAAATCACACTTGATACTTGTACGCTGTACGTGCATAGCAAGCCTCTGTTTAAATTACACAAAATCACACTTGATACTTGTACGCTGTACGTGCATAGCAAGTCTCTGTTTAAATTACACAAAATCACACTTGGTACTTGTACGCTGTACGTGCATAGCAAGCCTCTGTTTAAATTACACAAAATCAGGCCCGAAGTGTGTTTACAACACCCATCCTCCTCTTTTATATCATTGTAGATGAAAATGGAAATTATCAGTCTAGTTCCATAGATTTCTTTAATTATTACAGATTTTTTAATTTTTTTTCTATAGATATAATAATGAATATTATTATAATTATATTCGCAATAATTAAGTGTGAGAGAGCTTAGGTATGAAAGAAAGTGTCAGTGTAAAAGTGAGAAAGGGCATGCTCCGTTGGTCCGGGCGTGTGGAAAGAATGGCAGGTGATAGGTTAACAAAGCAGATATACAATGCGAATGTGGAAGGATGTACGTACCGAGGAAGACCAAGATTGACATGCTATGAACAGATTGATCGGGTACTGTCTGAAGTTGAGGTCAAGAGTCAAGACCAGCGTGTCTGTGTGAGGAGGGTAATGAATATTTTTTGAAATTTATCATTGCATTAATTTAATCATACACAATGTTTCCAGGATATCCCCTGCAGAATAATCTCCTGGAGTACTGGTGCATGGTTGACTTTGTCCGTCCCAACTACTTGGGCAGCAAGACGGAGTTCTGCAACATGTTCGAGCGACCCATACAGAACGGACAGTGCATCGACTCCACGCCGCAAGACATACGGCTCATGCGCTACCGAGCACACGTGCTGCACTCACTGCTGGTGGGGTTTGTGCAGAGGTGAGCATAGCATATGAAATGTTTGTATAAAGAGAATTATGAATGTGGATATTCATATTCATGTAGGGATAGTGTTCTCAGCCTATCCCATTTATCTGGTACCTGGCGTGAAGGTAGAAGAATTAATTGACTTAGCATATTTATCCTATTTCTATATGATGTGAATATTATTCAGTTAAAATTGAGCAAAATGGTAAAAAGTGTAACCTGCAAACAAATATGAAAACATATCAACATATTTCACTTCCATTGATTACCTAATAAAAAAATTATGTCAGCCAAATTGTTTTAAGAACATATCAGATTTCTTGTCTCTATTTGTTATGGTCAGTATAAATGTATGAAAAATTAAAAAAAGATTGTTTTTGAATTTTGCTATAAACTTATACATTTAGCCAAATCTTATTAAAACATATCAGATTCCTTGACTATATTTCTTACGGTCAATATAAATATATGAAAAAAAAAAATGTTTTTGTATTTTGCTATACGTTTATATTATCACCCGTGACCAAGGTTGCTGTAAAACTTCTGAAACGTCGGGTTAGTTAATTAATTAAATGAACCGCGATAAAATCCGTAAACGTAGTTCATTGTAGTGAGTAACGTTCGCGTAAACTTAAGACATATTTATGTGTGTTTTGTAGGAGAAGTGCCAAACTGCATTGCATCGATAGTGGTCCGGCCAGGGTAGTACCTCCGTTCACTTGATACCGCCATAAAGTGACAACTACAGTGTCGCGTTTCGTGCGGTTTGTGAGTAGCCAGTAACCCATTGGGAGAGGTAAGAAGAAGGGGAACGCATCATCATAGCAATTATGCCAATGTTAATGGGCGCCGGTAGCTGTGGAACGGCTGCGATTGTTCGTTTGCCCCTACTGAGCTAAGTAGTACAATAGAAGAAAGTTTTCATTAATTAGTAACATACCAACACCAATTGTTATTTTTCTGCACCATTTTGCAATTGATTAATAATTAGCAACCCGTCCCGGCGCCGGCCTGATATAACAAGGGTCAACAACTATATCCACTAAATCCTTCCTCGTAAATAGCTCTAATCCATGAGTAAAAAAAACATTCACATGCAGACAGACAGCCCTATACTATAAAAAAAACATGATATAAATAAATTTGTACTATATTGTGTTTGTCAGACGGTCTCATGCTGTCCTGCAATCGACGCTGCCGCAGAAGGAGGAGTACGTGCTGCTGGTGCGCATGTCCCCGCTGCAGCGCCAGCTGTACGACCGGTTCATGAACGAGGTCGTGCGCGCCGCCACCGTGCCCAACCCGCTCAAGGCCTTCGCCATCTGCTGCAAGGTACGTCGCAACCAAGTCGACGCATCAGCCGCCCAACCACGGGCTGTCCAGAGGCTTATGTTGTCAGGTTGGACCAAATGACTCCCAGCTGCTTGTATATGAGTTATAAAAATACTATTTTTGTTATATGATCTTGTGTATCACACTTCTTAATTGATAATTATAATGAGGAAAACGTTTTAGAATATTGAATCAGTTAGCAAAGGAAATCGAATTGGAATTGCTGCTTTTAGGTGTTCAGATGTAAAAACAAATTGATTGTGACATTTTAAAACATATATTTTTATTACATTTAATTATTAATAATAATAATTTATTAAGAGGCATGGCATGTATTTCAGCGGGATTGGGCCGGCTCAACTGGCTGCTGTCGCGTTTCGTGTGGTTTGTGGCCCATTGGAGGCGAAGGGGAAAGGAGGAAAACGCATTTGCATAACTATTATGCGGATGTTTATGGGCGTCTCCCTATATGTCCTCCTATAAAATATATTTTAAAAAACTAACGGGATTTGAACCAGCGCCCAATTGCTAATTTGTCGCCTTAGTGCTGCACAAGACTTTTGTGATTTTGAGACATTAGGAACTTATTTTAAATGTATATTTTGTAGATATGGAATCATCCAGACGTGTTATACAAATTTCTAAAAAAGAGGAGCGAAGTTAACGTGGCTATTGAGGAGGACTTGGATTTGGATGAAATAAGAGGAGTAACCAAAGCCGGGCGACCAAAAAGCACGAAGACTCCGGGGAAAAGAGGACCTAAGCCTAAGGTAAGTTTTTTATGACGTAATGTATGGGATGTGGCGGATGACACCGATTTTTGTCGTAGACGCGCTACACATAGCCTCTAACTGTCTAGTGGTAAGCAATAGGCATATTCGACCGCAGATGTAAGGTCCCTGGTTCGAATTCCGGGTAGGACCAAACAAAAAATGTTATTAGTATAGGAGTCAAATTGGTTCGGACTGCCGTCTGCCGGAATGAGAGAGAGGAAGAGGGAATAGAGAGTGCACTTGTGTCTGCGCAAATATTTGTGCAATATAATTTGTAATGTCCTGCGCTGTCCTGTCCTTCAATAGACAGGGCTGCTGTAGTCGGCTTGCACACGGCTAGGATATTATTTATTGTTATTTTGTAGCTTCTGTTGTCTAAACCATCGTTTCGTTACATTAATATATGTAAATGCACATATTTATGTAAAAATACTGATATACTGCAAAGTTCTTATTTCCTTTGTTATTATGTATGTCCACTATGTCATACGTAATTTAGTTGTAATAAATTGCACGTACATAAGGAATAAATAAAAAAAATACCTTTATTCTTTACTTAAAAAATAAAAAGATGTGTATGTATTGCATTGATCTATATTCTTTCCTTTCATAAACGCGCATTTCACGACATATCAATAAAAAAATAATCATTAAATTTGTTTAACAATAAATATTATATTTTACCATTGTTATTTGGTTCTCCCCAGGGAAAGAAGCCAGCGGCAACTGTTTCGCCCACAACGTCCGGGCCCTTGGTGCCGCGCGGCGATACCAACTCGTACAACAACGCAGGCTATAACGGGCCGCCGAACGTACCGTACGGTCAAACGCCCAACACGTTCAGAGCCGACCAGCCTGAAGGCTACCGGTACCCATATCAAAACTCCGGGCCCGAATACTTTCCGTCTAACCAGGAGTTTAACCAACAATACGGTAACAATTATTACCAACAACAACCAAATCAGTTCCCTAATAATCCCGCATCAAACTATCCCAATCAGTATCCACAAAACAACCCAACACAGAACTACAGTCAGGGATACTGGGATAACGGAAATTACTATAGCAATTCGGAATATTACAGCAACCCACAGTACAGTAACAACCAGTCGCCTCAAGAGTTCGGAGCCAGTCAACCGCAGGGCTACACCAACAGTCAACAGTACCCACCGAATTATAATGCAGCGCCAACTAATTCACAATTTCCCAGTAACGCTATAGCCCCATATGCCAACAACCAGGAGGGCTATGAAAATCAAAGCGCACAATCTTATAGAGGACAATTCCCCAATGCGTCCGAATTCCCCCAGTACCCGAGACCGAACGCCCAGCAGGCATCGGGTTATCAAAATAACCAACCGCAGGAGTACAGAAGCGAACCATATCAGGCTCCTTACACTGGAGCAAATGCGTACGATGCTAATCCGTCGACCTCGTATAATCAATTTGGTACCCAACAGACTGGTTACTCCAATTACTCGAATGCTGTACCACCATCGCTAGCTAATGTGGTACCAGCGCAGCATCCACAAACGACAACTCAACCGCAAATCAAAAACGAAATTGTTAACAATTTCCAATCCAATGTGAAACCTGAGGCCAATGAGGCACCTAATCCTGGGGGAGAACAGTTTGGACATGCTTACAACTACCAACAACAGAATACAGTCCCCTACGCGAACACTGCTGATAATCAAAATAACACATATGGTTCTCAATACCCAAGTTTTCAGTCCCAACTTGAGACGAAGCCACCCTTGGGTAGCGCGGACAGTCCCTTACCCACGTGGCCTCTAACTGAATCTCTTAAATCTGAATTGGACAAAATAAAAGCGGAAGACAAACTTGAAATTAAGTCAGAGTCGGATGGTGAGGTGAAAATAGAAGATTTGGATACTAAAAAGATTGTTAAGGATGAGACTAAGAAAGATTTGACTTTTATGCCCGCGATACAAATGCCTCAACAGGAAGCGTTGCCTAAACCAGAAGCGAATATCCCGGAGCCAGAAGATAGTACAAAGAAAGGGAGACGCAAAGCGAAGCACAAAGATGATAATAAAGCTGATAAACCTAAACCGAAAGGAAGAGCAAAGGCGAAAGGAAGAAAAGATAGAAAAACTTCAAAAGAGAAAAGTAACGATAATTCTGAATCCGAAGATAGTGAAAAGGAAGAGAAGATTAGCAAGGAAGAAGACTTGGCAATGACCAAGAAGAATGAAGAAATGACATACGATTGGGCCATGGAATTGTTAAAAGATTACATTCCTGGAATGATAGAGAATTCTTCAAAGATGGAATTGTTCTTTTATATTCTAAACGAAAGCATAAAGCTTGGTGATAGGCTTTTATTGTTTAGCCAGAGTTTGTTCACATTGAATCTCATAGAAGACTTCCTTGAGAGGAATTACATACCGGGAACCAACTGTCTCTGGGAAAGAAATACTTCTTATTACAGTAAGTATTTTTTGTATAATTTGAATGTCTACTTAAATCTAAATTTACTAATGCTGATCTTTTGACTAAGGAACAAAAACAAATTAATGTGAAAGTATATTGTACTAGCTACACAGCTAGTTGAAAAAACTAGTGATGTTGTCACCCACCGTCTAAAGAATATTTGTTTTTTTGCCTCTTTCATGTAGACTAAATTCTCGTGAGTGGGCTGTGTGGTGTGATTCGCCGGTATTCGGCTATAATTTCGTAAAAATGATACAGCAGGCGGAGTACCTACCTAGTTCCTACTTCTTTATATGACTGAATAGTCATATAAAGACAAGCATTTTATATAAAAAGTAACTTGGAATTGTTTTTCCTATTTTCTAACCTTTTATCGTGATAGGCGTTAAAAAATCAGAAAATTATGTATGTTAGTGCAATTAAAAAAAAAAAACACGACAAGATTCGTACTGGTCTGTCATTCTAAAGCATCAGTGATAGTGCACCAACATATTTTTTTTGCTAAATTCAATGTTTTTTTTACAAAGCGCATAATTGATATTGTCAGAACTATCTGTATAAAAGACGTGCGACTTTTATACAGACGGTTCCTAGACGCTGACTGGGATCTTGGTATTTTTTTGTCTGTCAAGTTTTAATATTATTTATTTACACTTTTTAATTTCTAACATGTACAATGTGTAGGATTGGACGGATCCACGCACGCGCTAGAGCGGGAGAAGTTGATAAACGAGTTCAACGCCAACCCGCACGTGCACCTCTTCCTGGTGTCGACGCGCGCCGGCTCGCTCGGCATCAACCTCGTCGGCGCGAACCGCGTCATCGTGTTCGACGCCAGCTGGAATCCGTGCCACGACACGCAGGCGGTGTGTCGAGTTTACAGGTGCATATTGTATATAAACTCTTTATTTGCAAAAATACAGCACTACATTATCATTAAAGTAAATACACACACACACACACACACGCACGCACGCACGCACGCACGCACGCACGCACGCACGCACGCACGCACGCGCGCACACACACACACACACACACACACACACACACACACACACACACACACACACACACACACAAGAAAAAGATTTGTTTATATAGTATCAGGGGACAAATGAGACATTGGTGGCTTATTACGATTACCGACGCACCTGAACATCCCCGTAATTATTATGCCGATTCGTTCCCGTCTTTTCCTCTCCTGCAATGGTCTACCGGCTACTCATAAACCGCACGAAACGCCCAATTCCATGGGAAATGCAACATATCAATACCTTTTTATTAAAATAAACAAAAAAGGTATAAGATAACAATAATATTAGGTCCTTACATATAACATTGGCGTTTTTCCTACTGGCCACTTTAATCACTTCATTCCTCCTTCACTTAATGAAGTCCTCTGGTAAGAAAATCCAAATTCATATTTATACTCATGTATTTGCGTTTCGATGCATGACGGTTCATGCATTCTATTTTTTTTTCTTCTGTTTTTTTTCTGTTTGCGTCACTCATTTTACAAAGTGGAAACTTAAAATATCGCATTATTTATGAGTACGGGTTCCGCCGTGGCTATGCTGCGGAAACGACTCAAAGGGTTAATCATGTATATGGTGGCCGTGTTGCAAAAGAAAACACAGTTCGTTTTTGGTTCCAACATTTTTGTTCTGGATATTTCGACCTGCAGTACAAGCCTCGTGGACGGCCTCAGACCCAAGTTGATGATGAAGAGTTGAAGGCTATTGTGTAAGCGGATCCATCGTAAACCACGTCCGAATTAGCTGCAGGCTGCGATGTTAGTGATAATACTGTTTTTAAAAGCTTGAAAGGTGTCGGTTGCTTCAGTCAATTTGTGAGGTACCCACAAATTGACTGAAGCAAACCGGCAAACGCGTGGCGACTATTACGTTACGTTACTAAATCGGCACAATAATGAAGGTATTTTAATCCGAAACATTACCTGTGATGAAAATGGATTCTTTACAATAATCGGAAGCGCTCAGCGCAATGGTTGGATCCTGGCCATTCACCCAAATCCTGCCCCAAGCGAAAATGAACCCCAAAAAAGTTACTCGTGAGCGTTTGGTGGATTAGCGCCGATATTGTTCATTACAGTTTTCTCAAATCTGGCCAGACTATTATTGTCTATTGTCATCAATTGTAAACCATGATGGAGAAGCTAGCGGCTAAACAACCTAGGCTGGTCTATCACTCCACGCCACTGATGCTTCACGACAACGCTAGACCAAACAACCAAACACTGCGCAACAGACGTCTACCAAATTAGAAGTGCTTCAAGTGAAAAATCTAAGACATCTCCCTGGACCTTGCTCCAACAGTTTAACATTTTTTTTCGAAATTTGCATAATTTCTTGCAAAGGAAAAAAAATCAACTCCAATGGGGAAGTCCAAGTCGCCTTCAAAGATTTAATAGATTCCCGTCCGACTGGTTTTTTTTTTAGTAAAGGGACAATGGTTCGTACTTTGATTAATTAAATATATTATATTATGTAAAAAAATATTCGACTTTTTGTCCCTCTCATACATAACGCCAATTTCATATGTAACATACCAGGACCTAATATGTAACATAGGAAACTGGCCTGAAGATGTGTTGTTGTTATACTCGCCAGTGGCGCATTGGAGAGGAGTAGGAAGGGAGGGCAGCACATGTGCATGACATCAACACGTATACGGGCGTCGGTAGTCTTTTATTATACAAAAAACATAGGTATATCCTAAATGTGTGTTTTGAGGCCCTTCAGTTTATTCTTGTCAGAATGATCTGAGTAAGAACTCAGTTCAGGTTTTGGGTCTGATACACTTAATACACAATTTGTTATCAGATATGGTCAGAAGAAGCCGTGTTTCGTGTACCGTTTCGTGATGGACTGTTGTCTGGAGAAGAAGATCTATGATCGGCAGATCAACAAGCAGGGCATGGCGGACCGCGTGGTGGACGAGTGCAACCCCGACGCGGTGCTTTCCATGAAGGAGATCACCAACCTGTGCTTTGATAACGACGAGAAGGTATGTACGGTGTGCCAGCAGTGCGCCGCGGTTTCCGTTTTTGTCGTGTCAAAATAAGTACAGATTATTACATGACATGTCTGTGCCAAATTGTATCCCTAATCCGTTGAATCGTCTTTGCGTGAAAGAATATGTTGATATCCATACGTCAAAACATTCATCTAAATTTTCACATTTGTAATTAAGATTAAAATAAGATAAAATTCGTATAAAATCTAGCTGCACAAAAACACATGATAATGATACACCACGATTTTACCCATGTCACTTCAATTGTGTGAAAACATATATATGTAAATTTACTCGATATTTTTATACTAACAGTGAGCAAAAAAATCATTTAAGCGCTCATAAGTGTCATAGATCATTTTGGAAACATTTTTTTACTTAAGTTACACATCCATTTTTTTTCACAAAAGTCGAGCAAACCATTTCCTAGAATCGGTAACAACACATGCCGTGGCTTAAGATATTTACAACAATATATATTGATTAATTATAATGACCAGCGGCGTAGAGAGAGATGAGTGAAACTGCTGCTCGCCCACTCGCACTATCAGCCTTCCTAAAACAGAGCTACTTTTAGGAAATCTGACCTCAAACAGACAAAAGAGGATGTCTTTACAGTCTAGATTAGTCCACACTACGCTATTGACAATGACTTAGCGCCCGTAAGCTTATAGCGACAAACATCTCAGAGTGATATTAAAATCTTGTGACCTTTTCATTCTCTTAAGGATTTGGAGCCAAAAGACTTGTCCGAACACAAAGACAAATACATAGACATGTTGATGCAAGGAGTCATAACACTGCACAGCAAATTGTTGAGCAAGGAGCCGTTCCAACACGAGTCCTTGCTGGTGGATAGGAAGGAGAAGAAGTTGTCGAGCGCCGAGAAACGCCTGGCGCAGCGAGGGTGAGTAGCCATAGTTTTTACAGTTTGTCAGGACAAACGAATTGTCTATGTTTTTTGGTGGCTATTGACATAAACACCCACCAACCAGTTGTTATTTAAATGAGATGCCTTCTTCTCCTTATCCCCAAAACGCCGCATACAAACTGGACGAAAGAAAACAACGTAGCTGACAATTTACCGATCCCATTTCCCTTACCGTATGAATCGATTTTCCAAACAATCGGTTAAAACATTGAGTTACATTGCCATACCATTATAGTGCGGTGCAAAGTTAATGGCGGTTCTGAAATTAGCTGTAAGTGCATGTGGGGGGACGTGCTCAGAGACAGTAATATATAGAGCACAAGAAGTGCCACACATATACAGTTAAAATAATAGTTGTCTTTATAAAGGTACGAGCTAGAAAAAAAAGCGGCATCGGCTCCCAAGCCGACGCCGGCGTACCGCACGGTTCGTGCGGCGGACGGCAGCCTCGTGCAGCGGCCCGTGGCGTCCGTGCGGCCCATGCAGCACACGGCGCGATGGATCCCTGCCGACGTGTGGCGGCGCCAGGGCATGACTGCACAAGAAATGACGCTTCCGCTAGGTACACCTTTACTATCATTACCGCCTTATAATATCAATAACACATACGCACGCACGTACACGCATACACGCACCCACATGCCTAATTTTTTTTAGTATAGATGGGCAAACACCATGCCTTTGGTAACTACCGGGACCCGTCAACATCTGAACAATCAGAACTTATGCATTGAGCTACGGTTGTTTAGACGTGGTCGATACACGTCTTTTGTATATAATGCTTTTATACATACTGTGGCAGAACTATAGCCCTTTTGAGTATAAGATTATATGCGTGACAGTTCAAACTATTAAAAGTATATTATGGCAAAACATATAACAATCAAGTACAAACATTTTTTGTATTAAAAATATATTTAGTAATAAAGCATTTTTTATTATTAACAGTTAATTGTCAATTAGTTAAATAACTATCATGTCTCATAATAATGTACCACTGAGAACCTAAGTGTATACTTAAACATCAAATCTTTAACATTCAATCAAAATTTAATACACACTAAAGAATGAAATGTGTGACACATAATACAAGTCAAACGGACAAGTGCACGATAATATAAAAAAGATTCAAGGCCAAGGAATTTGCCAGCGGTGTATCGTCTACCCACACCTAAAACGTCCCTCCTCAAAAAAGCACAGCGTACAAATGTACAGCGACAGTACGTATCTTTACGATTGTTACAGATGTGGTGATACCTACAAACTCGGCTGAGAAAACGAACATTGTTCTCAAAGCGGGCCAACGCGTAATGGTGTTGAAGTCACCAAAAGGCATCTACATGCAGCTGGAATCTGGAAAGATTATTGCCATAAAAACTTCCTTGAAGAGCTTAGGACAAAAAGGTCTTGATTGCAAGGAAAACCCGATAGGAAAGAAAGGTATTTAAGACGATATAGATATTATATAACTTCATGTGGATGACATGTAGCTAACTTTATGTCTTCTAGTTTTAGGCAATCGACCATCGACAGCGAATATACCGGGATCATTGAAGAATAACTCTGCCATTACAATAACGTCGAAAAGCACTCCGCGGCCAGGATTCCATAGAATCATAGGCAGATCCCCCATGGGACAGAAGATATCGCGTCCGATGATCCCAGGTCAAAAAATAGCCGAAATTAGAAATAGGTTAGGTGAAATGCGATCGTATTCGGCCATGCGTGCCAAAATGCCGGCGAGACTAATGCGCCCCAATCTGCCAGGATCGCTGAGCATAACACGAATACCAAAACAATCCAGAAAAGTCGACGTTGATAATAGTAGCACAAGTAAAAGCGGTAATGTAGAATCCGACGAAGATGCTCAAGTATTAGACACAGACGACGAAGGCGCAGAAAATAGAAAAGATGTACCAGCTAAAGTAGATAAAGTTGAGAGTTCTCGGGTAGACAGCGCTAGAAGTTCCACTGATAATATGCCAAGTGACTTGTCAGAAGCTGGCAGCAAGAATGAGGATCCTCAGGAACCACTTGTTCTCACCACCGAGGAAAAATTACCTTCTGAGGAGTTGTTCGAGAACAAACCCTCTGATAACGAAATACCTACTAATAACCAAATACCTACTGATACTCAAATACCCACTTGCAACCCAATCGCTGAACTAAACCCTGAAAACAAAGATGTTCCTGCAAATTTGAACGTAAAATTAAATGAAGATATGCCAATGAACCTCGTCAACCGCGGCGAGAGTAAGATCAATTTGTTAAAGAACTACAGGCATCAACGACCGAGCGGCCGGATACAGACGGAGTCGAGTTTGACTCAACTAGAACGAACGGCCAGCGCTTTGAACAAGGAAGGAATACCTGATTTCAGGAAAAATTTAGACGATATTACACAGTCGTACTCACCAGGCGCTGAGGAAAAGACGAGTAGTTCATCAAGGAAGAAGAGGTCCCCAAAGAAAATTGAAAATATTGAATCTCAAAACGACAAGAAAGTTAATCCTAATATGTCTCATAGTGTATCCAGTATGCTCAACTCAAATAATGTACATAAACCGCCTATGGTTGATCCAATACCGAATAACATGTTGACTCCCAGTCCACAGCCAATGCTTAATCATGGAACCATGCCGGGCCTGGATAATCACTCGCTAGATTATAGCTTAGGGTCAAGTAACCGTCAGACTATTGCGCCCAGTGTACACACTGGGCTTATGACGGGCGGTACAGTGAGCAACAAGTGTCCGCCCCTAAACGTGCCACAGCCTCAGACCGCTTTACCGCCGCCTGCACAAGCATATCCAAGTAATCCTACACCAGAATCACCTTATGGTCAGTATTCAGGTAAGGCTATAATAGGTATTATTATATAATATTATCGCTTTCATGTTAGGGAAGAAATTTGTAATAAAAATTCATATACATAAGATATCCTGTAAACTGAGTAATCCGAGATCAATTTCAATTCCACAAAGCTCTAAAAATGTTTTCCTTTCATTCTTCAAATATTGCGCTTTGGTGTGTGAAACATATAGAGGAGTTTCTCATGTCCGTTAAAATTAACAATCTTGACAGACATTGTGTCGGGTGTTTGATAAAGAATTGTAGTTAGAACTTTTAAAAGAGCCTAAAGCGGTTGATCTTATAATGTGAGCAAAAAATGCTACGAATCCGTTACGCATGGGAGTGGCAGTACAGGGGGAGTAGTCATAAGGCAATTATTTAATGGTATCTATGTATTTTCCTTTATTCATGCTATGATGCTACAAGATCACACGCAAAATAGATCACCTCCTCTAGGAGAATTAGAGTGATTGACTTTTGTCTACTTCCCGCGTCCTGCCGCTACGTTACACAACACAAGCAATTGTGCTCATGGTGTAGTTATAACTTACGCATGACAGTCAGTCAGGTGTGATAGACTGTGGCATATATTACTAGCGGTTTTTCACATTGCAGGTTACGGTATGGGCTACGGGTACGGTAGCGCGCCGTACTACGGTTACGGATCGGGATACTACGGTGCGGGCGCGTACGCCCCGCCCCCGCACCCGCCGCCCACCGCGTACGCGCCGCCGCCGCAGTCGCCCGCCGAGCGTTTCCGCACGCCCGAACAGCACTGGTAGACGGTACCCACAAAGCATCCGTTTAATCGAAAAACCTTATCAATATAGTGTGGTAAAAATATGGATTGACATTTATAGGGGTTATATACAATTAAACAATTAAATAATTATCACGGAGATGTGTACATGCCGTTCAAATAGTGCTTATATAAATATCTGAACATTTATGTTGTCTTGACAACCCAATTGTGATGTTCAGGCATTGACACATACAAACGTCGCAACTTATAATAAGGAACGTCTTCATTAACTATTTAAATAGTGCTGACAAAAACATCAGAATTTTATATGGTTGCACCATTAAAATGTCGATGGGATTATGGATGGATTGGTATTAAAATAGTGGCTCAAATTTTTAGAACATGAAAAGGAAAGGTTTTGCGTTAGCGCTTTGTAACTGAGGATATGTAATGGTACATAAAAATATAGAATTTAGTCTTGTTTCTCGTTCGACAAAACCACCTTTATTGGCTATCAATTACACAATTGCTGTGATTTTGTAATGAAAGAAACAATCATTGGTTTCTCACTCAGCCAATATAGAGATTAAAGAAATAAAAAAAAAAACTTAGATATTTAATAAAAGAGTGATTTTATCAGCTTGAATATCAGGTTCTTATACATTCTCTAATACATTTCCTAAAACTACATTAGAATTTAGATTTGCAGTACAAACTTTTAACAACTTAGACTGAGAAAAGACTAAGAAATTTAACTGGTAAAAGATGGTTGTCTATTACCAGTTAATTTTTTATAGTGCCTTATTAAAGTATATGTTATGAGATAACATACTTCAATGTCGAGTCTATTCAATAATGTTGAAATACATGGAGTTTTGAATTTCCCATTTATTGCATGTTGAACTTATTGCAAGAAGCTTACCTGCAATTTTAGGGGATTATGGCAATTAATGCTGGAACAAGAAAAGTAAAATTCTAATAGTCGCGTCAATTCAAAAAATAAATAATTTAAATGAAAAAAAAAACATTTAAATGTAAAATATTACATGTATGTAATATTATATACTTGCAATTGTAAGATATTGTCTTGTAAGAAATTAAAACCGATTTCTTTGACAAATGTAAAACGCAATGACAAAGGAACAACAGCAAAAAGTCAACTGGTCACGTTAAAAGTTGGTGTAGTTGATTGCATTAAATTTACTGTGGTCTTAACAATATGCACATTTTGACCGTCATTATACCCTATTTCGAGCGGTTTGGTTGCATGCATACAAAATGCGTATGCATAAGCATAAATCCGTATACCATCTTCAAATAAAAAATTAGATGTGCATGTATATATTTCATTATATCTGCCATGTATTATAAGTTTTTCGAAACGTACTGAGATTTATACGTAATATCGGACGTCGCCGTCTTTTCCTAGCTTCCCAGTTATATTAACATCGTCTTGTATTATTTTATATTTAAGTTTTCGTTTTAAAGAAGACTTTTAATATTTATAGAATCAGTCTACGTCGTCTCAATATTTTAGTACTTATTTAATGTTACGATCGAACAAATATGTATAGTGTCTGCATTTCTGTGTTGCTTGAATGAAACTCAAAGGTGAAAAATACGAAGTTTTCCATTTCTTTGGCTATGGTTAGTTTGTTGGATGTGATATGCTGTCTAGTGTAAGTCAGGTTAAGAAGTATTTATCGTTTAATTAGAATTGCTTAGATAGATACATAAATAGAATAATCTAGATTCGGTTGTCATTTAATCATACAAATCTGCGTCAAATGAGCAGTAGGTACTACATACTTTAATCGTAAACTATTTATCATAGACGTGTTGTTGCGACTCAGAATGTGATCCAAGTGCAAAATGAGTTCAAATTTTTGTCTCTTTGTGTTTGAAAATCGTTCTCCAAACTTAATTATAATGTGAAAAGTTTGCTATTATTGTAACGGCCAAACTCAGTCCCGTGTACTTGTCAGTTTTCACAATGTCGTTGAAGACTTTATAGTTCAAAGTTGGAGGACTGCATGGAATTTGCGAGTATTAAAACTATTCAGTCTTAAACTGTCTTTTGTATTTTGTCTGGACACATTTTCTTTATCAATTTAACAGAAATTATTCAACTTTTTAAAATCTTTTTTTAAAATTATATGTGTTTTTATTTGTGATACAATTTTGTTTATACCTTTTTAACATTTTGTTTCATTTTGATGAATTTGTATTGGACATGTGCGATTCCTCTAACTATGTGTTGTCCTGTGTACAGATTAAAAGTCACACATTATAAATATTGCATTTTAAATAGTATTGTACCGGCAATATCTAATAAAGAATATGAGAAAATGTGACCTCTGTTTTTACTCATTATACCTGTTTAATGACTAGTATTTTTATTTTTTTAAATCACTGCCACCCAGAAAAATAATTTTGGGCTAATGATTACTTATGTGTACTATGTTGGTTACTTCAGTACAGTATAGCAAGTTTTTTGCTTGTTTGTCCATGAGTTGTGTACTATTATCAACCGGATTGAATCACTGCTTGAAAAGTTAAACCAAAGTGGACGGTTTATGGTCATGATGAACTGCCCACTAACGTATTTTTGTCTCCAAAATATAGTCTCTTTTACCTTTTCATAGAAAATGTATATACAACTGAATAAAATCTGAAAGATAACTAACATAGTCTTGTACAAGGCTACATTCGACGTCGGTTTTGAATGGTATCATCGAAACATTT
This sequence comes from Eumaeus atala, assembly GCA_017140195.1. Classification (NCBI taxonomy): domain Eukaryota; kingdom Metazoa; phylum Arthropoda; class Insecta; order Lepidoptera; family Lycaenidae; genus Eumaeus; species Eumaeus atala. The sequence goes on from JAFELO010000063.1 coordinate 102,441, forward strand.
TGACGCAAGTCCTCCCTGTAGTTAGTCCTACACTTGGATTAGTATGTTGGTCCTACCCCTAACACAACACTTCATTAATAAAATAATAAAATCTTATACATTATAATAGTGTCTAGAAATAATGATACAAGTAATTTAGTCTGGACCTTGCAAATTAGAAAAAATGTGTATAGTCAAGGGCAATGTTACGATCGTGACGCGACGTGCTATTTTAATAGAGCATTACTGTGGTATTGATGAAGTAAGTTGCCATCAGCGTAGATAAGAAATCCTTCATGGTGTAACATAATGATTGTAGTTAGATTTAAGATTACGTAATAAGTTTATTGTTGTTATAATTACAGTTGCATCTAGCGTCCATGGCATTGTTAGAGACGATATGCCGTTTCATGTACACATATAGTGAACATATAACAATATATGTAAGAGCCATGTTGCAATGTAGCCGAATTAGACCGGTGTGACGTGCCGGTTGGTCGCAAGTTTGTGAGTAACCGGTGGCTCGTTAAAGGTAATCATGCGGATGTTTATGGGCGTCGGTATTCGTCACAAAGCTCCGACTGCTCCTTTGTCTCTATAATATTATATAGAACAGGAACAATATAAAAGTTATAAGTAACTAACCAAAGTAATAAATATAATAATAAGGGGAGTGGGAAGGTCCGATTTCTCATTTACCCCCCTATTCTATAAAACAAAAAAAGACTCCTATAAATATCCAAATACTTGCTATGCAAATGCGTTTGCCTCCTCTCCAATGGGCCACCGGCTCCTCTGGCTGGGCTTAGTGAAGTCCGAAGACAAGGTGAAGACACCATAACTCTGTCTTCGGGTCACCTATTCTACTTCAGGCAAGGCGACAATCCATTACAAGGCGGCGTGGGAATAATCGTGAAGTAAGCCCCTCGTAGGAAACGTCATGGAAATCTCTAGCTAGGGTGGCGCATCTCATACTTAAACTCACTAAGAGGTACGGCCTCGAAGTGATACAAGTATACGCACCAACCTCGACACATTCCGATGACGACGTGGTGGCAACTTATGAGGATGTCTCAAACGTCTTACATAACACCTGTAAGGCCCATTTTAATGTTGATATGGGTGGCTTTAATGCCAAAGTGGGAGTACGAAATGGTGTCCAATCGAGTCTGGGACCACATGGATTCGGAAGTCGGAAATCGCAAGGGACAAATGCTGTTTAACTTCCTCGAGAAAGAGGGCCTCTTCTTAATGAACTCTTATTTTAAGAAGAAGCCCCATAAGGAATTAATATGGCAGTGCTCCGATACTGTGACAAGGAACGAGATTGATTTTATTATGACGGACCGAAATCATATATTTAAGGATGTCTCTGCGATCACAGGTTTAAAACCACAAGCGATCACCGATTGGTTAGAGGCTCTTTGAATACAGGCTTTCGACGCGATAGTGTCCGATTAGTATAGTCAACACTCCGACCTAACTTCCGACTAACCATGGTAGGTACCGAAAAATTCCAACTGGAATTGAAAAGCCATTTTACTACAATGGCAACTGATGAGGCCATGAGTGGCGTGATCGGTTGCATGCGGGACGTAGGTAATGGATATTGTAGGAGTAATTATACTAGCAGGGAAGCAAAACTTTCGGATGAGACGCTTATTTAACTTACGTGGCAACTCAGAGCACATGAAGACCTTACGTCTGCCTTTGTCAAGCTTCTTCTAAAGCGAATCCGCAAACTAATACGCCGAGACCTTTGCAGCTCAAATACGCAACGGTTTACCGAAGCGATTGAGCAGAATAGAGGGTCGAAGGTTTTTGTGGATAAACTTGGAACAAGTCATCTGACAAAGGTTAGGACTGATTCTGGGGTTACCGTTTCTTCTAAGCCTGGGATCTTATCTGAGCAGGCTCCTCATCCCGATATCCTAAACAACGATCCGCTTGCAAGCCTGACACGGCATTTCTCAGGCGGTTTTCCGAACGTCAGCTTGAGTGAGATTAGTCTGGCTCTTGCGCAGCTTAAAGGGGGAAAACTCCGAGGGGGGGGGGGACGGAATTACATTTAGAGCAGGAGGCGAACCTGTATTAAGAGAGCTAAATAAGATTTTTAATTTCGTCCTTCATCGGGGTGTACCTCCCAAGGCATGCCTTCGAACTGACGTTGTGTTGTTTTTAAGAAGGGTGACAAATCACTTCTTCAAAATTACAGACCAATTTCAATTCTTGGCCATATTTACAAGAGTCTTGACGAATCGTCTCACCACAAAGCTTGACGAACTCCAGCCACCGGAGCAGGCTGGGTTTCGCAGAGGATTTAGCGAAATGGACCACAAGGCAATTCACCATATAAGTCGTACAAAAGATACATGAGTACAATCAGCCGCTGTGCCTTGCCTTTGTGGATTATGATAAAGCTTTGGACTCTGTCGAAACCTGGTCTGTTCTGGAAGCTTTTCAGCGATGTCAGGTCAATTGGCGATACGTCAAAATGCTGAGAATATAGTATGACGCTGCTTTTGTGTCCGTCTGAATTATGTAATCCAATTGCATCGAGGAGTGTGACAGACGGATGTTATTTCCCCGAAACTAATACTTTGGAGGACGTCTTCGATACTTTAGAATGGGAAAAGAATGAGGTATTAACGGCAAGTACCTTTCAAATGTTCGTTTCGCCGACGATTTGTTGTGTTGGCCGAATCGTTGGAGAGCTTGCAGGGAATGTTACACAGCCTAAGGTAATCCTCCCGGCGTATTGGTCTTAGGATGAACTTGGACAGGACAAAACTTATGATCAATGAACACGTTCTCCCTAGGGCGGTCTCAATGGCCTCTTAATTTAGGACTGATCCGCAAGTTTGCGGTAGCTCAGCGGGACACTCGCAGTCATAGGACTGCGAGTGTCCGTGTTAATAGACAAGGTAGAAGAGAATACATAAGTTATCTTTGTCTATCTAATCTCGGATGTGCTTTACGGAAGAAATGAATGAAAGAAAAAAGAGAGACCGATAGTAAACTGCTTCGCTTTTTGTTTCGACGTGTTTTAAGCTGGCTTCCTCTCTCTCTCTCTCTCTCTCTCTGGGCATGGTTCGTATAGTAATTACTCTAATTCCACTCAGTATAACGTAGATATTATTAGTTATAGTAGTGAAATACTTATGTACTTATCTACCTGTTTTATTTACGTAGGTAGATAATTGTAGAATAAAACAATTAATTATTTATTGTTAAGTTGATCTCTTTACTAACTTATATCTCCCTCTCAACCTCCGTATAATTATCTCAAATTATCTTTCTCTCAACTTCTGTTGGCCTCAGGCCTCGTAGGTACTTAACTAATGATTTAAATTAGAATCTTTTCGTAGTTATAAATGTTATGTTGTCTTTAGCATAACTTATATCGTAATAAAATTGAGAATATTGTAAGATTGTGAAGAAGAACTACTAAAACAACACTGTCTGACGTTAACTTTACTATTCAAAGCGTAAACGTAACGTTCATTCTCTGTTCAAATACTCTGAGCTTTATTGAAAGAGGTACTTTTGCGGTACTTTTTTTCTTGATACGACCTAGCACCCGTGGTGGTTTTAATAATAAAGCGACCCTTATTGTCCCACTGACCTCGGTTGGGCACTGCTCGGAATAAAGCGAGTAGGCTACTAGGCCACAGTTCACCTATGCGCTGACCCCTAGCGCTTTGGCAAATCTTGCATCATCCCCTTGTCGACAAAATGAAATGCCCTGACAAAAATTGTCTTCTTCTATTCGAATCGTAGTAGGAATGGAACATTTTACTGAAATTATGCTTTTGAGTTGTATTTTATAACAGTATGGATGCCGGTGATTTGATGACAAAGAGCGAAGTATCAGTATACATTCGGCTATGTGAAAATTCGTGCCTATGATGCAGTGATAATAAATAATATGAACTTCGTTGTCCGATAAATATATTGTTTGACTCTGACTGACTGAACTGACTGCGAGTCAGTTTAGTCGAGACAGGCAGTCTAGTGATGGTGGATTTGAGTTTGGAGTCAGAATGTAAGTGCTTTTACACCTACGAGACTCGAAGATTTCGCCAAGCTGCCTGGGCCGGCAGCTCTAGCGATGGTGGATTTGAGTTTGGAGTCAGAATGTAAGTGCTTTTACACCTACGAGACTCGGAGAGTTCGCCAAGCTGCCGGCCCAGCACATGATTTCTCTCCAGTTGCGTCAGGATGCTACCCGGCTTGAACCATGTTTTTCCGTTAGGACCTAAATAAGCCAAGCTAAGCTAAAAATGTCGCTTTCAACCTAAATAAACCTAACTAAGCAAAAAATCGCGAGTATTTCAAAATATCATTATGAGTTTAATGGATTAAGCGGCCAAGTTTTTCAAAATAACAAAGTAATTAATGCGAAAGATTTTAGTTGTTACGCACCAACCGCTCCAATAATTATGTACAGACAGCAGCATAATGTTATCTAACCTGTGTTAAATAAAACAAAAGTTATAAGTTCCATTTCCTACAATGGAACGGTGAATTGACTATCTATAAAATGCAGGCGTGACCGCACTTCGCGTCCATTACTAAGATAGAAGTCGTCAATCAAGCGGGAAAATAAATAACCGCGAACCGATAGAACGCCAGTAGTGAAAAATAGTTGCTAGAGGTGAAAACACATGAACCGTATTTAATTCGTCAAGATGTGGCCGCAGTGTTTACTTGTAAGTCATATTTCACGGAATAATACTTTATAACAGTAGCGGTAAGGATTTCCAGCTCTTTACTAGATTTGGGTTTGTGATGGTATGTTTGATAGACACTACGTCATATGTATCTATTCGGTCTCTAAAACAATTTTTATATTTCATTATACTTTGCATCCGTGCTGTAGTTGTACCTATTAAAAATAATTGTAGGAGTTTTTTTCTAAGAGATCAAATCTATAGAAGGTAGGTAGTTATTCATAACCTTAAGTGCTAGTTAAGTGAGTGGAAACTAAAGTTTGAATAAATGAGTAGATACAGCTGCAGTTCTTTGCTTGAATATTATCTCTCCATTTAGACTTTCTGCATTAATAACGGAAGTATAGTGCGATGTGACAAAATAGCGAAGGGAAAGAAAACTTTCATATACATAAAAATATTTAAAATGAAAAAAGTACCAACTTTATGTTATTTGCTTTTAATTTTCCGTTATGTTTTCCTATTTGTTTTTCCACGTTGTTCGGAATATTTTTCTTGAGGAAATGACAGTGAGTAGGTAAACAAAACCTGGAGGAATTTGTCATTAAAATACTTTCCGTTTTGGACATAAATTATTTTTATTAGGATCCTTGTTATTATTAGGTAGCTTTATTATTACTAATAAAAAAACAGATCATGTACCCATGCAGTGCTAGCTACATGTAACAGAAAAATATTTTTTTTAAATTGTATTATAATTACTCATTACGTAATATTTCCACTGTTTAGAGCCTCAGTGGTCTAGTGGCCCTTCGGACTTCCATTCTGGTAGTCCAGGTTCAAAACCCGCCATGTAGCAATGAGTTGTACTAACTTCGGTACACTTCTCTGGGTGCCTTTAGGGCAAGGGAAAACATCGTGAAATAGCGGTCTCTCTGAGTAAAAAGTGACCCTCGTCTATTGCCCCAGGTTGGATAGCCGACCCTGATATCTGATATGGAAACGGGACAGAGGCCAGGACGAAGAACATTTTTTCCACTGTTGATCATTAGGTATTCGATACTCTATATTGTGAGATTGATGAGATGGTGATTGAGATGTGATATAACATGAGATTAAACCCGTGACTTACCTAGGTAAGTACCTACTGCACAGAGACCTTACTCCCATGTTACGAAAATTCGATCAAAATTCCATTCTTAACGTATCTATTTTTTTTGTAACACAAGAGTGTTTAAATTTATTAGCAAAATACTTGTAATTTAGGTGCTTCTATTTTTCAATAAATCATATTTTATTGTGAAAGGTAACTAAATAAATACTTTGTGAATAATTAGGTAGCTACAAGCATTAGGTACCTAAGATAAAAAAGTGATATATGGCCTATTCGTAGCAGTTCGGCAAAGAGGATAGAAAACATTATTACATAACATCCTACTCTTACTAATGATATACATGCGGAACTTTATAATGGATATGTATGTATGTTTGTTATTTTTTCATTCAAAGAATACTCAACGGATTTGGATGTCTTCTTTTAATACCTGTAGGTTACAATTTGAAATAACATAGAAATGACTTTATACCCTTAATAATGCGTGGTTCTCTTGGGTATTGTTCGTGGGTCTAAATTTTATAAAGTATTAGTGATCCGCCTCGCAGTGACCCTTAGTAGTATCCCGCAGTATACCGGAACGTAGTAACGGTCGAAGCCCGTAAATAAATTGTACACTAAAACCTCCCTCGGGAATTATTCTATTCATGAGTGAAAACCGCTTGAAAATCCGTTAAGTAGATTATGAGAAATCGATTATATACAGACAGACTTCGGGGACTTTGGTTTACTATAATTATATAAATTAGAACAATTAGTATTGTAGGCTTTATTTCTACATTCAGATGACATCTTTTAGATCAATTTTGGAATTGTAGAGTGATAAATGTTAGGTATCTTGTGACGTGATACCGCGGGGCACAGGTAGCAAACATTCTGTGCCTAGTAAGTGTCAATCCGTGATATCTCTTATGTGATAGTGAAGACTTGGTATAGATTTTAATGGTGTTCAAGATCTACAAGTAGTAGTAGGCGATCCATAAATAAAAATGACTACTTAAGTCATTAAACTGTACCACATAAAAGCAGTAGGAAGAAGTAGCGAGTAGCGTAATAGAATGACCATATTATGGCTACCTACTATAGTGGCCATAACATGACCATAACAGATCAATATTTCCCTGTTTCTTTGCGATATTATGTAAAATTTTTCACAAGAAACTTGAATATCTTGTGGTTGCAGCATTTGGTCTCGTAATAGATAAGTGCCACAATACTAGATTTATAGTAGATCCCTATACTGTCTATACTTGGGAAGTGCCTACATGCATTCATTATTTACTAATGGTCCGAATGACACCTTTCGAGCAGGGACTAAACCCAATAGGATCCGCGATTTGCCTAGTTCAAATAATACCGCCGTGCCGGTTAGGTATCATTAGACTACTGTCTTTTCAAGTTCAAGTGAAGGAGAGGTCGACCCCCTCCCCACCCGTTCATGATTCTCTCTATGAGCCAAATATTCACGTCAGTGTCGAGGCGCTGCCGCACTCGGCAATCGGCTCTCTGAGGTGCAGGGGTGTAACACAAAAAAAACCAACCAAATCCCAATGTAACCTCTTTGTTCGATCAAAAACTCGAACTTGGGACTTCGCGATCTGCGGCTAAACATCTTTGGTACTTTAGTGGCGCAGCCACGTCGGGCGACATCCTGCACGAAAATTGGTGATGTCACACAAGCTGTAACAGTTAAAAGCTGGGCTTTTTTGGGGCAGGGAAGTGACAAGGAGTAATAAATTTAATTAGGTAAGCTAATTAGGAGGGGGAATACATACTACATAACATAACGTCCAATGTTACACGATTATACATTGAGTTGGTCCACGTGAAAACAAAAAAAACTAGTATGTTTTTTTGACAAATACAGCTAGAGTATCTTTTAAGCTTTTTTAGATAATCCTTTGCGCGTTTATTTTTAAAATAATAGTAGCCCTTATTTACTGACTACTACTCTATGAAAATAAAGAATAAGTATCAAGGGATATTTAATGAATTATATAATAATTAATGACTACTTTAAAAAGATTGTAGTAAAACACTACTTGTAAAAATAAAATTATCAGTATGTAAATATTCTGTAGGTCTGAGAATCAGCCGTAGTGGCTGATTTTAAAACTCCCATATGGAAAATATAAATGCAAATCATTTTATAAAGTACTGAATGCACTGCTTTACTTTTGCGTTAATAAACCAAAATAATGATAATAAAATGTAATGAACCTTATACAATTAACCTACCTACTTACAACATAAAATACTCGAATATCTATCGGAAGAAGTTATCTTCAAAGTAATTTCTGAGCATGTCTTTCATCATTCGTTGCACTTTCTTCTAAATCACTCTCACTTAAAAATTGTGAAGGTTGATACAACTTTAGTTAAATTCTTAAATTTTTTATCAAAAACGAACATTTCTTGGCTATGAAATAAACGTTGGGTATTTTCTTTTACTATGCACAAATATTATTCCTACTTAGATTTTAGGTGCCTAGCTAGGTATGTAGAACCTAGATGAACCAAGTTCGAGACCTAAGGGCCCTGCGTGAGTTATCTCGATAAGCCTTCTCTATCTCTTTGTAGCACTGGGGGCCAAAATCAGTCTGAATATTTTACCCCAATCTCCGTTAAGGTCATCCCGAGCCCAAAACAGCATTAAACTCAACGACTAAGAAATATGTAATTAGTAGATCAAATATAATGACCCATTATATTTGATCTACTAATTACATATTTCTTAGTCCATTCGTGACCATGGTTGCTGTAAAGCTTCTGAAAGGTCTGGTTTTTTAAACAGCTTAATAAACCGCGATAAAATTTCTAAAAGTAGTTTTGTTGTAATGTTTACATACTTGTTGAAATTTTAATAGAAACAGAACCACTCCATACATTAAACATAAATTTTGACTTGTTTCTCGATTTATATATATATATATATATATATAAATCACCTCAGTAATTTATTACCCACGTTAGTGTAACTAATTGGTAAAGTATCTATACGGCGCCGGTACGATCCACATGGCAAAAGAATCCACATGAGGGAGAATATGTCTCATGCATGAAACATATCATAAGTAAGTAAGGAAATTATTTCTTTGACTCAAACGGCAGCCACACAAAGTGTTTTGACGTATAAAATACAATTTCACCGACAAAAGGAGACGAGGGCGCCATGTCTTGTGTCGAGCATCTTGAAATTATGTTACAAGAATATAATATTATAATGTGATAGGATAAAAATAAATTTTGCGCCTCCTTAATGAAATGACCATTTAATAGGTATTAAAGTTTTAGCCAAAATAATAGCTGTAGGTATATAATTTGCGACTTTCTCCAAACCAGTTTTTGTTTGAAGTTTTTATTGAGTTCAATGATTTTTGTATATCATTCTCACCCGTAGCTCAAAAATTAGAGGGGAGCACACTTTTTTTATGAGGACCTCATTGAAAGTACTAAGTAAGCATGATCGAAGAGGTATCACCCGCCGTAAAGTGACAGTTACGCTGTTGCGTTTCGTACGGATTGTGAGGAGTAGGTGGCCCATGTGAGGGTAGAAGTTAAGATGACAACGCATTTGCATAATGCCCATTTGTCTTTTTGTTCAATTGTTCTATATTATAAAAAAGAGCTTAATCAAAAATCTTTATTAGAACCCATCATTAATTTTAATGGAAACAAATTCGGGAGTTTGACATTAATAAGATATTCTAGTCCTGAAATAAAGTAGAATACAACTATGTGTAGTGAATGCCTTTTGCAACTAAAGTTCCAGACTCGTGTACCAGCAACAATATAGCATCAAAGCTTGCGCTAAGATGCCGCAAGAGACTTTGAGAAAATCATTCAAGTATGTATAGCAATATAGCAAAGCAATATTTGCTCTTCAACAAGCAAACTGATTACGTTAAAAAGATATAACATTTTAGAAATAGTCATAACTTCATCTGTTTACCAATTATAGGTGCCTATTACCACTGTACATATTATGTTACACACACCGTGCTGTTACTCTGTACTCAATATGAAGCCGTCTTAAGTTTCTGTGATATGCACACAGTAGTTAGTCGAATGTATGTATCATAGTTCGATAGCTGCCACTGCGTACTGTCTCTGTCTCCCTGTGTGTGTGCAGACTACTCTGCAGCTTTCGTGGCTTTATTCTTAACTTCCCACAAAAATAGATTTCCGGAAATCCATATTTTGCGAAATGTCCACGTCTCTTGGGGTCTTTGCCCGTGTATAATAGGATCCGGATTGCTACCTCATCAAATTGGACACCAAAACCTTCCCCGGGTGTAGCCGTGGATAAAAAGTGCATGAAAATCCGGGCAGTAGGTTTTGAGAATATCGATCATATACAGACAGCTTTTGTGGACTTTGTTTTATAACATGCATAGATAGAGATTGTTGTAAGCATGTTTGTCGACAGTTTTAATAGTAGTAAATATGATGTTTGTAGGTAGTTTTAATAGCTTTAAATATGATGTTTATCGGTAGACAGAAAAGTTGTAAATAAGATGTTTGTAAATCGTTCTAAAAGTTGTAAAACGATGTACGTTATGTGATGTAGTTTTAATAGCTAGACTTGGAAAAAACCGATCACGTACAGGCATACATCTTTTGGGGAATTTATTTTACAATATGCGTATGTAAACATGCTGTTTACAGATAGTTATAATAGTTGTAAACATGATGTTTTCCTTCCTAATTGAAAGCCGCACAACTTGTATTCTAGGACGTAACGTACTAGCAATATAGAAAGTGATATCCGCGCAACATATTGTATCGCCATTGTAAGACCACATAATAGTTTTAGCTGCGTCCATCAGACGACTACGTCATGAGGGTCCGAATGGCTAGCGGACTGTGAAAGTTTACGGGTTTTTAAAACAAAGTAGGCTGACGAGCCACTTGATTGTAAGTGATCACCAACGACCAGAGACATCCGCAACACCAGAGGTTTCGCAGATGCATTTTAGAGATAAGTAGGCTCTTTTTTTGAAAATTCCTCAGTCGTATCGATCCGGAAATAACGAAGGGGGTAGTTGATTTCATAAAGAAGTAGCGCGCTTAAAGCGCACGGTAAGGACACGGAACATCGAGATGGTGACGGTAAAATTTTGAATTTTGACGCGGAGTCCTATAATGAAGTTCAGCTGCAGGTATTAGTCCGAACAATACCTCGGAACGCTCCCCGTGATAAACGCGGTAGAGACGATGATTTATGAGCCGGGTTAGGAAGACGTAGAAGGGTGGATAGGAACGTGTAAAACGTCTGGCTAACTGTCTAGGGGGACACTGTGAAAATAGTAAACTGAAAAAGAAATTATTGATACTAATCTAAAGCTGTCGTTTTAGTAAAGTATAAATAATTACAATATTAATAACTGTGATGGTTTTATTACAATGTAGGCGACAGTTCGACTTAAATACAAAAAGAGAATGAAACCAAAGAGTTAGTGTAAAGACAGGCAACAGTAATCGAACTAGTAATACATTGGTATTTGATATATTCGATACGATGCCTGATAAAATATAACTATTAAGAGTATCGTGTATAGAGTTTATACATAAAAACTATCGGTATCGAAAGGAATATCTCGATAACACAAAAAGTGATACTTTGTCGTGTCCAGTTGTACTACGACTCATTGTTAAAAACGTATGTAACGAAAATTGGCACGTTCATTTTAAATGTAACGATTGTTGTAAGTCACGTACAATAATCGTTACATTTAAGTAAATTAACATAATGATATAATCAACCCACATTATTTAGTTCAGTTCAGACTAGATAAATGTGTGAAGTTCGAAACGTACGCGATAATTAGTTATTAATAAACTTACGCGATATTAATTTAATTATGGGAGACCGCAGATTAAAGTACGAGGGTTAGCCGATATTATAGCCGAAATCCACAAGTGTGGCTTTGAACTATTACCGCATTCGCCATATTCATCTGGCACCGTCATACTTCTTTCTGTTCCCTAACCTAAAAAAGCGCTTGGGAGGTCAAAGATTTTCGACAGACGACGTGGTCAAAACAGCAGTAGGCGCATATTGTAAGGAAGAATATATTTTTTTCAACGGTCTAAATACTTTAAATGGGTGATGACAAAAGTGCATCGAACTTGGTTCACATGGTGATTGTGTAGAAAAATGAAAATATAACGGATTTAGCATGTGTAAATTTTCTTGGTTAGGCCGAATACTTTTCCACCCTCACATAACCATAATAAACTATCGACTAAAACCTCCCTCAAGAATTGCTCTATCTTTTATTAAAAACCACGTGAAAATCCGATTCGTAGGTTTTGAGAAAATAGACCGGGAACAGACGGACATATTATGGGTACTATGTTTTATATCTTCTTTCACACCGACTAGATACCTGATAGATGCCTATCTTACTACTTGGGTACATTCATACAGTGGATCCCTGGTAGTGCCCAACCAACTAGCTACTTAGCTACGTTCACATACAATATTTTTTTGCGAACTACACACTCAATCAAGAAAACATTAAACCGAATATTTTCAATCGACGATAGTACCTGGTCATTATAAAATTCAACTTTAATTTTATTTGTAGGAATCTATGATCCAATTAAAAGTGTTATTACTTCACGTTTTACTCTCTATTTCGTTTGTGACTGCGAGCTCGCTAGTTGCGACTGGGAATGAGTCGTGCGTTTACTTTTTTACTTTTTCTTCCAACAACTTTTCGGAACACTTTTTCTTGTCGTGACACACTTTTCTGCAGTTACGTTATCAGATGCAATGAAAAAGTGTTTGTTGACTGGCAGATATCGTTTATTTTTCGTCTCGTAACAATTTTATATCGCTCTATATTTAGTGTTGGCATATTTGAATAAATCATGGGCCAGTCCATTTTAATCAGGTTTATTTTCTAATACGGTTAGGATTGTTTTACTATTAGTAGCCGTTAAGTGAAAGCTTCGCTGTCGCGCTACGGACGGTTTGTGAGTAGCTGGTGACCCATTGGAGGATAGGAGCAAAGGCGGACGACGCATTAGCAAAGCAATCATGCGGATGTTTATGGGCGTCTGAAGTCATCAGAGGACTCCCGATTACATGTTTGTCCCCCTATAATATAAAAAAAGAGTAGTGTCGGGTTCAATTCTATGTAAACAAACAAAAAGCTTGGAGTGAGAAGGTCTACAGTGGTACACCCCCGTGACTCGGAGATATCGTTCTGCGCTTGATGTCTCCCTAGTCATCTCGGGTTGATGTCCCATCGAACTAGTAGAATAAAGGAATAAAGTGTGCACTTGTTTCTGCACACACACACACTAATTAAGATATGTTATTGGTATTAATCTTGTGATTAACCTTAATAGAAATTGGCCACCTTAAGCGGCATTCGGATATTTTAAGCCTCTTATGCCTATTTCAAGAATGTTGCAATATGTTACAAAATAATTTTATACATAAAGGTCTTATTGCAGGTCTTTTCGGTTCTTCTGTCAGCAGCTGTCGCAATCAAAGTTGCCGTTGACAATCCAGATGTGGAAGCTTCAGATATCATTCCTATAGAAACTGTGGATGACAATATAAAGACACCGGTTTATTACTTACCTAACGATGAAAGCAGTAATTCATTTTTAATTCCACCTCATCAGCTAGAAGAAATAGAAGTTTCACCCCCAACGAACACGCCAGCTACATACTTGTTGCCACCAGCGCCGGGAAAACATATAGACTATTATGTAACTGCTCAGCCGGAAGAACCTGAACAAACCGATTGGTACCCTATAGCTTCTGATAACAAAAAACAAGAAGCACAAACACAAGAGCAAACAGACGATGCAAGAGATGTAACAGAAAACAACAGAAATGGAAAGGTTCTTAAAGAGAGTCATATAAACTCGCTACCATCGAGAAGTCTTGTGCCACCGACAGCCAACGCTCAGAATGATTTTATCATCCTAGCGCCATCTCAAGATTTAGAACTGCCACATGAAAGTATAGATCAACCGACAACTTTACACGAGATGCCGAATGAGGTTTATTCAAAAATAAGGCCCCACACCGTCCATCCTAAGATTTCTCTGGTCCCGTACCTTATGCCTCCAAAATTACCATCGAAATACTATAACCCTACGAAGTTGTATCCAAAGAAATTCGTAAATGAATTCAAACCTATACCTATTCCAATCAACCAATATGGCGATGAATCGATCGACAAGGTGCCTATGGCAAGACCGGCAAAACCTTTCATACCGATAGTAAATGTTGACGGTCAGTACGATATCCCGAGGGACAAACAAGTTTATTTGTATCAAAAGGCTGAAAATCAACGAAAACTACAATCGGAAACTGAAAAAATTGAACAACCACAGGTATGTTTAATGTTATGTCTACTCGTACATACTAGCTATCCGCCACGGTTTGACCCGTAGCTAACAAGGGTCGGTATGCTTGCGGTGATCGATTTTCTTTTTTGATTTGCGTCTGGAGACGCTAATCTCGACAACTACTGGTCCGAGGCATGGCGAGTATGTAGGGATCGTGATATGTAGGAGTTCGTTGTCTCTGTCTACCTTAGGTAACTGGCGTGAAGATGTGTTGTTGTTGTTGCTGTAACAAATAGGTGTGGTGCGAGCGTAATACACAATTGAGTTACTTTAGTTACTTAGTGTGCTCCTGTGGACTCTGTCGCGTTGTTCGATTATTTTTCGGAGGGACCTACTACTGTTGGCGATGCAATTGCATTTGCCCCTACCCCACTACTAATACCCACCTGGGTGACCTAAAAAATACTATAGGGTACTATAGAACTTTTTTTGGGATCAAAGGGGGTAGACGGGACTCACAAGTGCGGCGGCGCGCCACTGTGTCATTAACGGCATATGACGTTATTAGAGCTAGGGACACTTATGTACTTTTTCTCCCTATATACAAATGTTATTACTTATATTATGTCCGTACGCCTTAAGTGTAAATATGGATAAGTTCTTGACATACAAACCAACCGTAAAATGTTCTGTGGCGAAATAGATTTTAACGGGTATCAATTTTATGATAGCGTATCTTTGAGACAACTTTGGAAACTAATTTGTTACAGTTTAAACATTGCGATGCCTACCTTACACAAGGACAGTGTTTTTTTCAGTATCATAGTAAACACAATGTTGGATATTTTGAATACGTTTCCCTGAGGAGAGCTTGAGATCCTATTACTTCGTGCTCTTCTTATTTTCTTCTCATTAAATTCGTTGCGGCTCTTATGTCAGCTTTTCTCTTGGGCTCCCTGTGGTCATATCAAAGGGTCATAAATAGGCCTCTGCCGGTCCTGGCTAGACAGAAGTAGCGGTGGTGGGACAAACCCGTATAAAAAGGACAATGTTTTAAATGGCCCTTATGTAGGTATGTATATTATGTACGGTTGCGTAGGTATGTGTGTTGTGGGAGGAGGAGGCACCTTTGCGTACGGGGCCAGGGGTCAGGTTGGGAACCTCTCCCCATCGCACCTTCCCAAAGTGGTGGGGTTGTCCTGTGGTGTGAGGCAACCCTTCTGTGGAAGAGGCGTCGGTCCCTTAGGGGACTGACTAGCTGTCGAGGTGCCTGAAGAATTGTAGTTCTGGGCGCCTCACTATAGACGGCACTGATGGCACTCACGGATTTTGTGGGCATTCGGCACTATAATGTGCTGCAAGCTCTACACTCCACTGGACGCGTCTTCACCGGCCCTTGGTGGGTACCAAGGGCCGGTGAAGACGCGTAGATGCGTTTCCCCTTGTTAATTATAAAAAGGTAATGTATGAACTCAGAATTGGCATAAAATTTATTATCAAACGGTGGTCAAAACAGGATCTCACAAAGGTTGTAATGAAAGTGTTATAGATTGGCCGGTACTTTTTATAGCATTGCGAGACAAACGAGTAATTGGAACCATTTGTTGGCTATTGACGTCCTACCCCTCCGCCCCAGTGTACATCCCGCCACAAACCGCACGAAACGTGACAACCCTTAATTTTAAGTAAATATCCTGTGAGATAGAGGAACCACCTCCTCCTCAGTCATAGAAATAGTCATAATAATAACTCAACAATTAGCAAGGTGTTGTCATAAAATATATGAAGACTTTATGGTAGGTAATAATGACATGAATTTTAATTTCAGCACACTGTTCCTGTAAGTGAAGATGATCCGCCACGGGAGCAAGAGGCCTCCGAAAGTAATTTAGGTCACCCTGGGCGTAAGTGTATTTTGGCATTTCTATTTGATACTAGCGATCCGCTCTAGCTTGGCCCGTAAATACCAGGGACAGTTTATACACTAAACCCTTCCTCGGAATTCGCTTTACCCATGGGTGAAGCCGCATCATATTCCATTCAGTAGACTTTGAGAAAATCGGACCCATATAGGCAGACAGCTGTTTCATACTAGGGTAGTATAGACCAATCGAACTTGATGTTAAATAAGTAATGTTCTAATCTTATTTAACTTAGCATCTCTACCTCCATTATCAGATTTGTCAGCTATAAGGAGTGTCAGAAGCAACACACACAGAAATAAAGATTTAACTTAGCATCTCTACCTCCATTATCAGATTTGTCAGCTATAAGGAGTGTCAGAAGCCCCACACACAGAAATACAGAAAATATAGCTGCTAATTCAAGCTTACTTTCTGCACTTGACTGCAACGTAGCAATAACTTAACGCTAAAATATTTTACCATAAACTATTATAAACACATGGAGCGAGCAGCAGTGACTACAGTATTCGTTTATTTGTTGAATTAACATCTAACGGTGCTGGCACGGTACAGTGGCCATGCGTATAAACCCACGGTCAATGGTGTCGAGAAGCCGTAATATTTTATTATAATGTGACAAATATCATAAGATGTGATGGATTTATGTAACATACAGATTAGCATCGCGATTTAAGGTTTTTTCTATAGAACAGGGGGCAAATGAGAAATCGGAGCCTCTTTACGACTACCGAAGCCCATGAACATTCACATTTCAATTATTATGCTGATGCGTTGCCCTCCTTTCCTCCCCTTCCCAACTGGTCACCGACTACTCACAAACTGCACGAAACGTGACACTGAACATGTTACTTTACGGCGTTGATGACTTTATGTGAGCGAGAGGCACCGCGGTCGCGCCGGCCCATTTCCGATGCACAGGAGGATGAGGTGACATGCACTATGTATGGTACTACCTCTTCCTACCAGGCCTAAAGACATTTCACATTACTCATCACTATAGATCACTTCTTGTCCACGCCGACGAACTAGCTGGATTTCTTCCAGCGAAGGTCGTTCTTCCTCTCACCTCTGCTCTCCTGGTTAGAAAGTAGAGAAGAAAATACGATAGCAAAATTTTTAGATAAATTAATAGTAAAAGAATGGTGTAGCTGAGTGGCTACTAGGATTTTTGACGTGGAAGCAGCTAGGAATAAATGAAGCGACTTTGCCGACGTCTTAAATACGTAGACCATGCTATGTTATGCAGGGAAACAAGCATATTATGTGTTTGTTTTACAAACATTGAGATTAGAAGGTAAACCAGGATATGCAAATGAATATAAGTATATGATTTATGAAGTTCATTAGTAGATATGATGAATTGTTAAAATATATACCTACATGGTAGTTTTAAGTGAAAAGTAATGCTTATATAGATGTACTTAACTTCTTAAAACTATCTGGAGTGAAAACTTGCACTGTAAACTCGTACCGTAGTTGGAGTAGGTTCTTTTCCGAAGCAATAATGAAAAGTGCTTGTTAATGTTTAACACTTTTACAATTACCTGGTGGGTTCATATTTAGTATTAGATTGGAAAATTATCATAAATTCACAAATGTAATTAGATACTTATATAGGAGAAAGAAATTTAACAACAGAATCTTAATGATTACCTGTGCGTAAAGAGTCACTGCGTTCGTATTTCCGATTCCATATGACTAAATGATCGCTTAGTATTCCGGCAGATACAAAAGAATCATCGAAGGTTTTTACCAGTTTCTCACATAAAAAAGTATAGAAGTTTCTTTCTATTTCAGGAAATTAATCATTTACTTTACAATTTAGTATAAAACGTAATAACTAACAATTATATTTATGTTGCCACATTTATAAGTCTATTAAACATATTGTTCTCAAATGGCTTAACTGCTTAACAGGATTGCAAATTGTACACCAACAATTTAAAAATAGCGAGATTTTTTTTCAGGGAACATATATTCAGCTCCATTGAAACAGGCATCCCCGGCTCCTGCGGCCAAATACGGCTCAAAAAACGGCGAACGCACCGAGTTTCGAATGCACGGAATGAAAGGACCACATAGTTACCAATTTGGATATGACACTGGGAAGGGGTAAGTCTTGTAGTAGCGAATAAGATAGGTACAGACTTATCTGATGTTGTAGAGAATCGGATATCTTTAATGAGTCTGCACACAGTCATAAGCCTCAACCTTGACAATAGTACACTGGGACGACCGCGTGAGAAATGTCAAATAAACGAATTACACATTCAGGTCCTGACTGTATATATACAGTCAGGACCAAATTACATAGTCAGGATCTAATTACATAGTCAGGGCCTAGTCACATAGTCAGGGCCTAGTCACATAGTTAGGACCTAATTACATAGTCAGGACTTAATTACATAGTCAGGAAGTAATTACATAGTCAGGACCTAATTACATAGTAAGGGCCTAATTACATAGTCAGAACTTAATTACATAGACAGGACCTAATTACATAGTCAAGACCTAATTACATATTCAGGACCTAATTACGTAGTCAGGACCTAACTACGTAGTCAGGACCTAATGACGTAGTCAGGACCCAATTACGTAGTCAGGAGCTAATTACGTTGTCAGGAGGTAATTACGTTGTCAGGAGGTAATTACGTAGTCAGGAGCTAATTACGTAGCCAGGAGGTAATTACGTAGTCAGGAGGTAATGACGTAGTCAGGAGCTAATTACGTAGTCAGGCCCTAATTACGTAGTCAGGACCTAATTACGTAGTCAGGACCTAATTACGTAGTCATGACCTAATTACGTAGTCAGGACCTAATTACGCAGTCAGGACCTAATTACGTAGTCAGGATCTAATTATGTATTCAGGACTTAATTACATAGTCAGGACCTAATAACATAGTCAGGGCCTAATTACATAGTCATGACCTAATTACATAGGTCCTGTAATTAGTTACATAGTCTGGACTTCATTACATAGTCAAGACTTAAATAATTAATTCAGTAGTTAAGTATTTTTTGCATTTACTAGAATAGAGATGGCGTGGAATCGTGGGACAAGGAATTACGTGCAGCATTTTGGATTGCAATGCATATGTCATACTCTACACTTATTTCGCCTAGAAGGGAGAGATAGTACAGTCGCGTGACTGTCCTACCTCTTCTTTGCCCATGAAAATAATAGTTAAATTATCCATCATTTTCATTTCGGGAAGGCCTCTCCCATAGAGGGAGGGTGTTGGTCCCCCTTTCGACGAGCACTCACGGCGACCCGACGTAGCTATATTGTACTTCTTTTCACTGCCATAGCAAAAATTCTGGTCCTAAAAAAAGAGTAAAAGGACACCCTTGCAGGCCCTAACCTGCAAAATATATCTGAAAACGGGCTTGGTCATGTTCCGAATAGTAGTGATAACACGGGTATTTGTCAAACGGCCGCTTGCATTTGAACATGGTCCCCCTACAGATGGTCGGAGCTCACGTGCGCAAACACACAACGTTTTAATGTCACAGCCGGGACATACAGCTAAGGCTAATTCTTTTTAATAGTCTTAGAGCGTCCTGTGACAGTACCAGCAGACAGGGCGTAAAATATTCATACCGGCATTGCCTAGATCAATAATAATAATGTCGTCCAAACAAAGTTCACTTTAGCCATCTCTGTTCCGATGGGATGGAGAGCTACGAGGGTGTAAAACCGCCAGCTTCAGACTTAACAGACATTGAAAAATCCTAATAACACTTTGTTTGGTCCGACCCATGATTCGAAACCGATACTTCATGTGTGTTCCTTATTCTGTTGATAGTGTCATCATGTAATTTTATATTCCAGTAAGAATCGGCAGTTTCGCTACGAGGAGCGCGACAACGACGGTCACGTGAAAGGTCACTACGGCTACATGGACAAACACGGCAAACTGCGCGTCGTCAACTATGACGCCGACCCAGAACACG
Source organism: Eumaeus atala (assembly GCA_017140195.1). Lineage (NCBI taxonomy): Eukaryota > Metazoa > Arthropoda > Insecta > Lepidoptera > Lycaenidae > Eumaeus > Eumaeus atala. The sequence goes on from JAFELO010000063.1 coordinate 122,406, forward strand.
GGTTCAGAGCCGAGGCTCCCGTCGAGAAGGAATAGTTTTAAGCCAAACAAATTAATTAGCTACGTGCAACTCGGTCACAATATATCCTCGTATTCGCTAGGGGACTGTCATTCGACATTAACGAGCGATATGCGTTGCGAAAAACCACAAGTTCTATGCCTATCTAATTTCCCTTAATGAATAAAGCGAACCCTTAATAGGGTCAGGGGCATCGCCTTAAACAAAACCTTAGATCTGTGGTATGAAAAATAGTATAGCGGCCTTCTAATCACCCGACGCGATGCGTAAATTTTCTGTCGCTGCACAAAAGTCCCCTAGCTAGTGAATACGATGCAAGGCATATATTTATCATAACAAGGCATATATATATTTTGTAGAGTGTACTCACCGTAAATATAGGTGCCAAAGTCAAAAAGGGGAAAATAAATGCGGACGAAAGTGAAAAATTTACTGACTATCTAAACGAAAAGTAATCATGGTTGTTGAATCTCACGTAAATTGGGAATCCTCGCTTCATTAGCACCTGTTTGTATTGATGTTCCACAAGCTCGCGACGTCACAGTGTTTGAGAGCTCTACTACTACTTCTTGCAACAATCTTATACTGTAAGTAACAAAAAAATCTGTTTTTCCTGAGAATGACCATGAAAAAAGAAAATATACCTAAATTAAAGCAACAAACGCAATTCGTACAATATTGCGAGGCCAGTGCGGTCCACCTTTGACATGGCGCCGCCGACCTTCGTGATTGGTCTGCGATGTACCTACACTAGGGTGTGACTTTTTTTTATTAGCTGTGTTAATTTTTGATTAGCTGTGTTGTACTTGGTATTCTTGTTGGGCAATAAAACAAAATAGTACGATTATTTTGTTTTATTTATAATTGATAATTGGGTAATACGTACTTGATTCTATCGAACCATTATTTTTTATATTACTTTTTCATAGCAAAGTTTAAATCAGACCCATTTAATGACTACCCACTTCCATAGATGTGTAAAGTTTATAATATGTGTATATATATATATATATATATATATATATATATATATATACATATACATATATGGTACTCTTACCTACGTGTAAAATTGGCACCGCAAAACCTTGTGAGAAATTAACAATTTATTATAAGCATAGGTAAAATATATGTATAAACATAATTTATATGTAGTTATATAAATGTAAGTATATAGTATCTTAATGTAGTCATAATATTGTAGTATAATATAATGAAAAATAAAACAATAAAATATATTTTTTTATTTTAAAATATAATATAAAAGTTAACAAATTTTCAAAACAGTATATAAAAAGTTTTAAATTTTTCAACAAAATATAGGCTGTAGCATGGCACATAATTTGTATTTATTTAACCTTTAAAAACATAGTTCAATCAAGAAGTTTTAGTTCTTTCTCTATTTCGTTAAGCAAGCTCGAAGCTCCGATACGAAAGAGTTCTGGTGATAGCCACTCTGGTCCCAGTTCGGTGTACACCAGAACCAGCCAGTTGACAGCATCCCGGGCAGTCTTGATACCTCCTGCTGGTTTTAATCCCACCTAGAAATTGAAGATATTAGTAGGTCAATGTTCCAGCACCAGCACACACCGTAAACAGAATATATGAATAAATTGTTTTAAGCCTTCACTATTTGTATTCATATTTTTATACCGTAAACGGGATTTAATCGCGTACTGCTTTAACCGAATTATTTACCTCGGCTCTCGACGTTTCGACCGTAGCGCAGCAGACGTGATCACGAGCAGAAGTAAAGTTAACACCGGAAGTGAACAGGGTGATGAAGCGATATGGCAAACTTTACCTAACACGGTCACTAACTTTTGTAGCACACCTTTGGATAACGCAACTGACAGTGTATTTTGGCAAGGGTATAAATTTTGTTTTGACACCGCGACAAATACCATATGTGAACGTGGTCTGTAGTGTGGAGGAAGGTCCGAATCGAAACTAGGTGCCGCCTAGTGACGCTGAGGTGTTGGTGCAGGATGTTGCAGTCATTTTGAGAATGGCCAAGTTAACGAAAAGTAATATCCGATGTAAAAGTAATATACCATGGATGAACATGAAAACTTCATGCATAGGGCAGAAAAAAGCACAAAGATATCCCCAATATCTTTGTGCTTAAGGCGGATAAAAGGAACCCAAACATGGTTATCGATACTCATGATTATGACGGTAAAGTGCGGGATTTTTAGGCACATAAATCAGTGCCGTATATCCCAACCGCCAGGATAATACCAGGGCAATACGTTGAGTAAGAGCCATCACCAGATATTACGAACATCTCTTTACGGAAAATGTATTTGAGCGTTTGTACAGACCCAAAATCGCACAGCCATCGAAATTATATGGGATTCCTAAGGTGCATAAACCTGGGGTGTCCCTACTCCCAATACTTAGTCAGATTGATTCGCTAGATCGATAGAGAGGGATAGATAGGAAGATCTAGCAAAGTACATTACGTCAGTGTTACGGCCTCTTGAGGTAAAAACGCCGTTTTTCATAAAGGATTCTCGGCATTTCGGAAGTTGGGACCAGGTGAAATTTTGGTGAGCCTTGATGTAGAATCGCTGTTTACTAATGTAACCATTCAGGAACGCCTCGAGGTAATTAGGGAGCGACTCTGAGCCTGTCTGAGTCCATGGTCTTACTTCAATGGTGTTGAAGGGTAAACTACTTTCTGTACTATGGACAATAGTACCTGCAGGTGGATAGCGTTGCCATGTGGCACCGGTGACAGTCAATATTTGGATTGCATACACCGAGGCTATGATAGATCTGCAGCTGTGGTAGGTGAAGATATGGAAGTGCTATGATGATGTATTTTGCATATTGAAGGGTGCCCCCACCAGCAGGAGGTAAAACAGTTTCTGTGTGACAAAATCTATATGTTGCCATCAAAGCACTGGAGACGAAGAAATAGGAGGCACACCCGTCAAAAAACTAGCTAAGTTACCGCAATCACTCCTATATCCCACTTCCTACTATAACTAGAAATAAGCTACATCTATAATTCCTATAAATGTTATATTCTATAATTCATAAAATGTATCTACTGCACGGATTTGGATAAAAATACGGCACAGATATAGACAACCTTGAATAACACTCTAAAATTACTTTTTACCCTTAAAAAATAATAGTTGGAATAGTTTTTACGAGCGTGAAACCGCGGCACTTCCCCGGTCGCGCCAGACCAGTTTCGCTGCCGTATATCATGGCAGCGGGTGCCTCTCGCTCACATGACACCACCATTTAGGTTCTTCTGATGCGTTCCGTGAGGTTTGTGAATAGCCGATGGCCCATTGGGAGGGAAGAAAAGGAAGATAACGCATATGCATAACAATCGTCGGTAGTCATGAAAAGGCTGCTCCATTGTGCCCTTATGATATAAAAATAAAAATTCAAAGTACCTTCACTCCTGTCGTGCGGTGGAAGTTTCGAATGGCACGACACATCACTAACCCTATGGGTAGAGTTGCGTTTACGGTCTCCTTACCCGTCGAGGTCTTTATGAAGTCAGCGCCAGCATGCATTGCCACCATAGATGCAATGTATATCTAAAAAATCAAAAAATATCTATATACGTTAAAACGAAATTATTACAAAATATCGGGAAGTAATAGTGCTAGGAGTTTCAAAATAATCATGGCGACTCTTTTTAGGACGTAGGAGCACGAATAAGAAGGGATATTGCGATTTTCGTCCTGTAAGGGGTCGTTATCATAAAAATAATATATATAGAGAAGGGGTGTCATAGGCGAGAGTCAATCTTGGTTTAAAGAGACGTGACACACTATATTATCTAGTCTCGCATGCGCATAACGTAGATAGATTTGAATGAAAAAAGCGAGATAGAGTGTGAAATACTTTCTTCGACTTAGATGGCCCTTTTCTATAAATACGATCCCTATGGTTGTTGTTGGGGTTAGTTGTTTGTTACTCAGTCTTATTATTACAAATTAGCTTTAAATGCAAGATATATATTAAATACGAATTATCTGCATCGATGTTTTATATATTGATGTTTTAAGTTTACGCGAATGTTAGTCATTACAATAAAACTACTTTTACGGATTTTATCGGCTAATAGGGCTAGAGTCAAATAAACCGCGATAAAATCCGTAAATGTAGTTTTATTGTAATCGATATTTCATTTTTAAAAATATAATAGAATAACGAAGTAAGATATTTGTCACTTAAATTACACATTTCCCGTACTGTATATGATTGTATTTGATAACCCAGAGTTCAATACTACAAGACCTCTATACCTACAATACATTGATAAAATGTGTAGTATGTTAAAAATGCTTTGTGACGATTATGCTCAGATTTTTTCTAAGGATAAACTTTATACAACAAATATCCTCCTGGCCGAATTTCGGCTACAATAGACCTCTCATAGCGACAAGTCATCTGCGCAGGACATGTTATAGTTTTTTTTATAGAATCGGGTGGCAAATGAGCAATCGGAGCCTGTTTACGACTACCGACACCCATGAACATCCACATTTTAATTATTATGCTGATGTGTTGCCCTCCTTTCCTAACCTCCCCAATGCGCCACCGACTACTCACAAATCACACGAAACGCGACACTGAAAATGTCACTTTACGGCATTGATGGTTTTATGTGAGCGAGAGTTACCGCGCCGGTTGCGTCGGCCCAATTCCGTTGCACAGGACGATAATGCACTAAAAAAGTGAGAAATGTGTTCAGACACAGGTGCACTGCGATGCAGCAATAACACTACCGCGCACGATGACCGAGAACAATTCGCAATTATTTACGCAATCTCATGCGAAAGCGTCGTATCGTGAAATTGACAATTCTCATTCACGCGTCGAGGCATCCCTGAAGGGATTTTTAGGTTAGTTTTCGGACGAGCTTTACTGCCGCAACAATTCGCAAGTAACAGTCTTGAAGTATTGTTAAGTGCTAAGTCCAGTCGGATATCCGGCCATCAGGCCGGAAGAATCAAATAACGGGTATCCAGTCCAACAACTGACTTTGGCATGTCTAATCTGACCTTGAACATGTACTGAGAGATGAAGTAAAATTCTAAGTGATATGGCTTTTGAAGTACCAAGACGAAAGATGAAAAAAAAAATCGACTCATACAATTTAGGGAATTGGCATCGTAATTATGTGGATGTTCATGGGCGTCGATAGTAAAATGGCTCTGATTGCTTGTTTGCTTTCTATAAGAAAATCCAGAAAATTGCTTCTGAAATGATTTAGTTAATAAACTAATTTTAGCAAATTTAACTAACACAACCATTTTGATTTCTGTGTTTGTGTGATTAATTCAAATATGTAGTAGACACTAAGAAGGAATGATGCAGAAAGGAGGTCATCTGTAAGAATCGTGACTAATGGCACTCAGCTCACACTACCTACCCCATATGTGTATTGTATCTGTACTTACATTTTCATATGTTCCTAATTCTCCCACGCCTAGGATTACTTTCAAGTGTGCATGCTGACATGCCTTTTTCATTTGCACCACCTCATCATATACAGCATCCCATTGACCAGTTAGAACAAGACTACGATCTAGTACAACATCAATTTCATTTGCACCTTGCGATACGGCAAAAGTAATTTCATCAAGTCTTGTTGCTAATGGGTACAATCCAGATGGAAATCCAGTTGCAACTAAAAAAAAATATTTAAATTTATATCTTTTAAATACATTGCAAGGTAGATGACTGATATATAGCAAGTGTTGTCTGAAGGGGCTACCAACTCTTCAGATCTGGAGTGTTATGTATGAGAGTAATTAAAATATACATTAATTAATATGGTATTTTATATGGTATTAAGATATATGTTGTTGGTGTACTTTTATAAGCTTTAATAGCTAATAAGCTTTATAATTTATGTTCACTGTTAAAGAAAATTATAATTACCAACCATAAATTATTGGCAAATCTCTTGTTTGACTAACCCTGGTATAGGTACAGTATTTCTTTTATTAGCAATATTATTAGTTACATAGTAAGTCACCACTAATAAAATATTATGGAGTTACTTGACAGGGGCTCTTTTAACTAACTCTTAAGCTTTTACTACTACTCTCTTTGAACTTCAACAAAAGAAGGGTGTGAGCTCTATGTATACACATTAGAAGTTATACTTCTTTGGCATCACAAGAGAGAAAATAAAATGTTGACTGTAGCTAACTCAGAGTGTCAGTTTCATAGGATGGTGTATGCACACATTGTAAAAACTTACTCTCATTATGCTTTCCTAATGCGCCAAAAGAAGCATAACTTGAATAAAAGGTATACATATTCATTAATAGAAGTGGCATTTATCAATACATCTTACCTGATGCAATTTTTATATCATTCTTTTTGTCCATTCTTTTTAAGGCACTATGAGCATCCCACACTCTATTAGGATAAACACACACAGCAGCTGTTGTGTATTCTTCAAAAGACTTATTTGAGGCTAAAGGTTGTGCAGCCTACGATGTATTTATTAGTAATAACAATAAAAAATAATAAAAAGAATAAATATAAATTGGGATAATAGTTTATAACTCTTTTTGATGTCATAACTTATAAATCAATAAAGCATGTATAAAAAAATATGTTGCCATAATAATGTTCAGATTGGGCGGAGTCGTCACTCCATAGGCTCGCTTTGCTTACTTTAATTGTTATTATCAACCTTTGTTGTATACAAAATAATAATAATTCATTATAAGTTATATGTATACACATCCTATAGGCACACTTTTACTGATCCTCTGATGAGTGCTCGACACATTTTATTTACAACCATATTATAGCCATAGTCATTCTTAATTTAAACGTTATTTATGAGTGTTTTGTTTAAACGAAAGGTATTACCTGAACATACAAGCTGTTTTGGAAGCAGTAAATTGATGTGATAAGAATAACTAACAGCAATATAATATCGCAAATTACAAGTTTATAGTACATATCACATATCAAGTAAACACTATAGTTTCTTTTAAGTAATAAGATAATATGAATATAAGTTGGAATTTTATATGTACTTAATGATACAATAATCTTGTAATTTTGTTTAACACAATGGGAATACCTTAATACATAATCTTGTAACATTCGATGGAGTATCATCACCAGAAAGAGTAGTCAAGTCAATTAAAGTCACAGCTTTTAACAACCATTTTTTATAAAGGCTGGGCTCCTTTATTGGATGTTTGGTTAGTATTCTTTCAATTTGGCTATCTATGCAATTCTTATTGATAATTATATCTGGAACATTTAACACAATAAATCAATCCTCGCCGGCCCTCTTAGTCTATATAAAAAAATGTGCTTGGAAGGTTCACATGAACACTCTCACCAAGTTCTTTGCTGACCATATGGACCATTGTTATGTCTTTTTAATAAGTTATTAGTGAAGAAACGAAAAGAAAATTGTGTGCAGAAACGGTAGTGTATTCGAGTATTATACAGTATTCGATTTTAAATATTTAATATAACAATAGTTAATAGATAATAAATTTAAATGGAGAGATTTCTATGGAACTGCTTTTTAGAGCACAAAACACAAACAATAAAATACAATACTCTTAGTCTAAACGCAAAATTTTGTGAGAACTTCAAAGTTCTACTTGAGAACTGAATCTGACGGCTAACTACCGAGAAATGTCAACTGTCAAGTGATAGATGACAGTCGACCATTTACACAGAACTTGCTCAATTTGCTTCTCATATTTTACTCTTGTTTTTCTAGCTGTGATAAAACTAGAACATTCATCCTCCTATCAAATGGGGTCACTAAACTAACCGCACGAAACATCAAACCAAAGATTACACTTTACGCCTATATACTTTTACAGCACGATCGGGTGGTATCTTTCCCTCACATAATACCGCCATAAAGTGACGTATCCAGTATCGCGTTTCAAGAGGTTTGTGGGTAGCCCGTGGGCCATTGGGGGAAGGAGGGCAACGCATCGGCATGGTAATCATGTGGATGTTCATGGGCGTCGGTAGTCCTAAAATTTCTCGTTTGCACCACTGTTCTAAAAAAAACATATGAACCAAAAGCACCCCTGATATGCCGGGCCAATTCCGCTGCAGTGCATCATGGCACTACCTCTTACTAAATGTTATTTTGATATGATAAATTTTACTTTCAAGACAGTGCCTTATAAAAATAGTACAAAAGGCATGCTGTCGTTTTTGCTTTATATTATTATTATATTCCCCCACGTACGCACAGAACCCCATATTTAAATGATCCATGAATGCTAAAAATGGAAGCTAGAGGGCAATTACATCTTGCTAGCCTGATGTTTGACCTAATGAAATTTAAAACTCCTAAATACCTATTTGCAAAACTCATCTCTTGACCAATCTTTGACAAGTATGGAACACGCTCTGCACGCCCCATATTGTCTATGCCTAAAAACCATAGCGCAGCATTCAGAGGTAGCTTTCGTTACCACGCTACAAAGTGTTGGAATAACATGTCCCCACCCTTAAGAAGCATTACAATAAAAATACATTTAAAATTAGGTTTAAAATCCACTTCAGCCATGGACTCGGGTGAAACATAGAAACATCAAGTTTTTAGGAAATTGTTGTATTCATTTATATAGATTAAAATTAATTATTGTTACTATTAGCATTACAAATATACATCACAAACCATTTCTCTGCATAAAATAGTATAAGTACTAACATATTATAGAAAATATATTGCTGCATCATTATTATTATTTCCAATTTTATTAGAACTCTAGTTTTAGTTGAGACACTAAGTGATATCGCTTTGTGAGTTTAGCGGCCTCTTATCACAATGGGCAGTAGCTGAAAATCGGTGGGTTCAGCATATTATGCTGGATATGCACTGAGTTACTTACCCGTTTGCGTTGCTGCAGCAAATACAGTTACACATAATAAATTACTGATGCATTTTACTGATGCATATAGACTAAGGTTCTTTTTTATATACTTAGTTTTAATTTTTAATTTTTTTTGTGTTATTTTGTAATAATTGTGCTGGTTGTGATTACAAACAAAGCTTTTATCCATCTATTTATCTACTTAACCACCAACTAAACGTGTGAACAAAAACAGAAATGTGATGGGATTTAATAAATATCCTCAATGAAAAGCTATGAGAGTTTACTAAACCATAACAAAACAAAATATGTTTTTTTTTAAATATATATAACATATTTCTCTAAACTAGTACTACTGCTAGGCTGGTTCTTTAAAAAGATCTTGTTCTTCCCAGAAACCACTCTAAGTGGAAATGGATACGAAAGAGGATGTAGGTACTGTGACATTTTCTCCTTAAGGATCACGCCTCCCCTCGTCCGACTGGTCACGAGAAGAATTTGCTACGATTAAGAAACTATATCGAGTGAAAAGGTACCACAGTTTTTTGAAACAGAATAGACTGCATGTATCTGTTTCTAAAAATTGGAGTCCGAAAGCTCACAAGCTTAATAAATAAATGTAGGTAGTTATAACCTACCTACATAATTAAATTCCATGGAGATTAAGGAGGTTGTATTTGACTGGTAGGAAAATTATTGTCAAGCTGGCGGGCCTCACTTAAATTCCACTCTAAATAATGGAATTTATACAATTCAAGAGTCCACTCTTACTTAAAATACTTTGAATTCGGAGGTTGAGGTTATCATCTGAGTCAAATTTTCACTCCACATCTATTCATCGTATTTACAATTGTGAAACGTTTTGAGGTCATTATAAGGACCCCTAAAAATAGGATTATCTAAGCATAACCTAGCCCATAGCTATTATTTGCTTCCAATCGTCTGTCCTACAATGTTAGAAAAAAGAATATAAGTCATTTCATATTAGTAAAAAACCGGCCTAGAGCGAGTCAGACTCTCCTATGGAGGGTTCCGTAGCCGAAAAAAATCACATACCTCTTACACTAGCAAACCAATTTTTGTCAATCCAATTTTAGTTTGAAGTTTTTATAACTAAATTCAATAATCCCAATTTAAAAGTAATTAAATTCAATAATCCCAATTTCTATATTCAAATTTTCCTTCGATAGTTCAAAAGTTAGAGAAGACGACGACGACACACATTTTATCACTTTAGAAACGAATATCACACAAAGAATTAGCATAATCAAAATACCTTCTTATTGCAGATACCATCTAGAGATACCTACGCAGTTGGTCCAGACCCATATAGTTTTTAGGGCGTTAATAAAATTCGTACTACTTAGCCTGTACCTAGTAATTACAGGTTTACTTAACACTTTATAATATTGATGTGTAATTGGTACCTAATTTTATGTTCGATAGTAAAATAAATAAATAGGGTATCTAGGTAGTAACATCAGTTAAGGTTCTGAGAATTCGGCTGCGATGTATTAAAATAATATAACATTAACACGAAACAATTCTAGTATTAATCTTCGTCCTCTCAGTGCGATTTCTGACATAATGTTACAGAGTTTACTTCAACGTTTACTATGATGATAATATAATTCCCGCCTTCACTATATAAATGTACATGGTGTATAAGGAATAAACCATGTACATTTACTTAATCGTGCATGGCCCACTTCACTTTCCCACCGCTGCTACTCCTGCGTCTCCAGGATCGACAGCGGCCACCACTTGTGACCCTTTGATATAATCGCATAAAAGCCGAGAGAAAGCTAAAGTCTGCATTGGGACCAGCAACGAATTTAATCAGATCTTCTTCCGATGATAGGAGGATTAGGAAGTGTTTGCAATTTCACCATGTACATGTCGACATTATCAGCATTGCTTCTGAAAAGTTTTTATATAGTGCTCCAAACGAGCAATCTAAGTGATTTGGTGATTACCGATGCCCGTAAACATCCGTCTAGTAAGATGTTCTGCATATGCTTTGTCCCTTTCCTCACGAAATCCCATTACAAAGTCTCATAAATAACAAGGATACGTAAAGAATGGTAGAAATACATTGACTACGTCTCTAACAGATCCGGGCTCAACTCATCCTAGGTGGATGATTGAGGCATCTGATCTTCTTTATGTTTTAGTGGGGCAGTGTTCCCAGGGTCACGTGTCCCCAAACTTACCCACCCGGGTCTACGTAATTTAATAGTTGGATCGCTATAGAAATAAATATATTTTTTTTCTATAGCGATCCAACTATTAATTTACGGCCTATGCTATTTGTGTATTATTGTATTTATGTTTGCGTTTGACTCTGTTAATATTCGTAATGGGTGCTTCTGGAAGGTCATAGAAATAAACATATGTATGACGGCGCGTTTGAAACTGGAATCACAGCGTGACGCCGGCGACGGTACCGCTGTGTTCCGACACCGGCGCGGCGGTACCACTGTGAATCGACACCAGCGGCGGCGCCATTGTGATTAGACACCGGTGTCTACCCTGACACAACTCCGAGCGCTAGCTTGTAAACTAGCACTACTGTTGAACAAAACTGGTGAACATGGGACATTATAGAACAAAGCGGCGAACAGTTGACCTGGTCGAAAGAGTCATGTGTTCGGTGGAGTGGCTTGTGAAGCAATGATGATCTTTAATTAAACGGATACATTTATACATTTACTGTAAAAGTAATGTGTAAGTGTTACACTGCATAGCTGTGTGTAAATGTAAGATTGTATAACATATAACATGGTCCAGGATAAGAAAGAATACATTGCAAGGCTACTGGTGATGGGCATCTACATGTCGCAATGCTGGAAGGAATAATTAAAAAAAAAATAGAATTTAAACTTTACAATATCTGTAGACCTGACGTCTCGGTTACAATATCTGTAGACCTGACGTCGATTACTTCAAATCAGCGCTTTGGTACAGTGCGCCAACGTACTCACGCTACGGGGCGAGTGTGGGGATGTGCAAGGTGACGCTAGAAGCCCGCGTCTGATAACCGTGTCGTAAGAAAAACGGCGGAGGACACAATGTTATATTTTATATTATGAAACCAGACGGTGTAAATATGTTTTTACCCTATTAACTACGGAGATATGCGAAGATTATTCTCGGGTTATGGAATGCGGTATATTGTCTTATAACTTTGCATATTATACACAAACTATGTCTAAGTTGTGATACAATCATCTGAACACTCTCTGTAAACGTATTACATTGGCAAAATATGTTTTGTGGAACGGTTAGTAGCAGTTTATATTTATGTACTTGTGTGTCTTCGATTTCATTCAATTATAAAAATTATGTTTAATTAATAATTTAATGTAATATTTACTCATTTAATTATATACAACCACATTTTTTACATTAATTAGATGCATATAACCTACATCAACCTCTAATAGAAAATATGCGACTGCTGTAATCCATCTAATGCCAATGTCAGGCACAACCGGGCCAGCAGCCTGACACCGCCATGATTGAAAGTGATGATATGAAAAATACTCTTGAGCGTTCCTCTCATTTTGGTATCAGAAACGAACATTGCAAGATACTTAAATAAAAATTTGTAAAAGATCAACTCTGGCGATGAAGATCAAGTTGTTTTATGACAAAAAAATCGAGTGCCAGTTGGCGTTCTTGCAATAACAACATAATGTTTTTCATTATAAAATTTCTGTAGACTGATTCTTCTGCATCGTGATATATGACGTCCAATTTTTTTATGACATAGGGGGAGTGACTACCGTCGCCCATAGACACTTGTAGGACTAGGCGTCTTGCAGACACGTTGTTGGCCTTCAAGGAATAGGTATCTACAGAAATTTTAAAATAACACCAATATAATTTATATATAATTCCATTTAGTGCGATGGAATAACAAACACACTGTAGTAAACTGCATCTTTCATAAGCTTTCGCGTTTATAACATTAGCACATTACATATGTATGTATACCTATCTGTCGTTCTTATATATAGTTTTTGATTCATTTGCTCCTCCACAGCTTAACACCCTTTCGATTTTGATTGGGGACTGTCTGTGATCAATTTACTCAAAGTCTACATAACAGTTTTCGGCAATGTATAGAGCGCTTTCCGAGGGAGGTTTTAGTGTATAATTCGTAGATGTTTGCAGTTCCCGGGCACCACACCAATGACGACATCGATGGCACTCGCGGTGGATTTAGTGGGCATTCGGCATTATACGGTGTCGCGAACGGCCACACACCACTGGACCACCGTCCCTGGGTGGGGCGTATATGCGATTTCCCGCGTCAGCAAAATAAAATTCTAGTAAGAGGCAGTGCCAAGTTGCATTGTAGTAGAATTGGGCCAGCGCGACCGGTGAGGTACCTCTCGCACGCATGGTGCCGCCATAAGGTTTCAACTTCAGACAAGATGACTTCAGCATCGCGTTTCGTGCGAGTTTTGAGTAGCCGGCGACTCATTGGGAGGAAGGATGGCAACGCATTGGTTTAGTAATTGTGCGGATGTTTATGGGTATCTGTCACCAAAAGACAAGCTAGCAGTAGTTCGTGTGTCACCCTATAATATACTATAAAAAGTTGGCACTTACTTTCATAACTAAGGGTGAACAGGAAAGTTTTGGATAAATAAATTTCGTACGTCTAACGCGTAATTCAAGCAGCGGATTCATGTGTTTTACTACTAGATTTGCTCCAATACAGGTCTGAATAATTAATATTAATTGAAAATTTCATATGAGTACAGTAGTAACTGCTACGTGGGATTAAGTATTTGAATGAGTTTCAACTTGACACGCCTGGAGGAAGTATCCGCCGTATGACACCTGATAAGCCTGTGCGTGAATCGCACTTGACCAGTATTTCTATTATTACAAGTGTGCGTTTATAGCTTGCAATTTAACTTTAACAGGGATTCACTTGATTGTACCAACTGCGAGCAAGAGTTATAAGTACCTAATCTGTGCATAGCTCTTTGGAAAAGACAAGGGCCAACTTACATTGATTTGTACTGAGAAAAACACAGCCTCTTTGGTATTGCCACGCAACTCACAGTGGGCCACCGGAAACTTACAATACTCACAACACTTGTTCTCGCTCTTACTATACCGCGAGAGGTATCACACCAGTAGTGACGAACCAATTCAGTTGCAATGCAGTATAGGTAAAAGAATAATACTGCTACAATTAACCAGATTAAAAGCTATACAAATCTACAGACTCTTGCTCTCAAAGTCAAGTCAAACGTCAAGTAGGTAGGTATGTCCTATTCTGCCAGAGGACGGTTACTTGAGAAAACATATTTGTCAAACGCTACTTTAAGTAATCACTATCAAACGAGCGGCGATTCACTTACTACCACTAAAGATAGCCACATATTTACCCGAACGTCGCACGACAGCGCACAAACATGGATCATGGAACACAATTTCGGTAACGCTGAAAGTTTCCGGCCGCGACCGAAACAGTGACCGAAACTAGATTTTTTCGCTGAAACGGGCCGGAACCGAAACAGAAAGTTCGGAGCGCTGACCTAAAATGTAAAAAATTACATTGAAGGAAATTGAAAAGAGCTCACTATTGCGTGTAATATATCGGATAGATGGTTCAAAGTAAATGTTGTTCCAGTTCCGTTTTTATTTGAAAGTCGAACGTAAAATTTGTGACGTATGTAAACCTTGTTTACAAAAAAAGGGATTACATTTTTTAACTTGCGAACGTGCAGACTTTTTTGTTTGCAATTTCACATGTCGTTGCTTGCCATAATTAACAGTTTTATATTAAATTAAAACGTGCATTAGTCGTTGCGTGTCTTAAGATAACATGGTCTTTGTGTCGAAATTATGTGTTTGTGTACCTAACACTGGTTATATTTAGGTTCTTATCAACTCCTTCTTTTTTTCTTAAACTTTTTCTCTACTACATACTATCGTCCTCATTATTACGCTATTTTTATATTTAATGTATAAATACACATTTTTAATGTTCTATTATATGTAAGGCAGAGAACTAAAGTTTCCGATATCACGCGAATAATAAGTTAGCTGTAGTAGCAATGTGCTGGTCACACACCCAAAAGATCAGATGGCAGGTGGGCCACTAAGGTTCTGGAGCGGAGGCCGCGTTTAGGAAAACGAAGTGTTGTCTACCAGGTGGGAAAATTCTCCCCACCATGGTTCAAGCTTTACCGAGGCGGTGGGGTTTAGCAGGCGAAGCTAATTGAACCGAGGGGGATCTTTGCACCCCTCTTATAAGAAGAGGGGGCTCAAAGATCAGGAGGAGGAATCGCTCTCGGTACCCCTCTTATAGGAAGAGGGGACCTAAGAGCAACAGGAGGTGGCGCTTTTGCGCACGGGGCTAGGGGCGAGGATGGGAACCTCACCACATTGCATTGTCCTAAAGTTGGTGGGGTTGTCCTGTAGTGCTGGGCAACCCCATCTTTGGAGGTGGAGTTGGTCCCTTCGAGGGCTGACTAGCCATGGAGGTGCCCTGATCATTGTTGTTCCGGGGCACCTCACCAAGGGCGGAACTGATGGCATTCGTGGTGATTTTTGTGGGTATTCGGCACTATCATGTTCCGCGAGTCCCGCACACCACTGGACCCCACTCAGGGCCGGTGAAGGGGCCTAAATGCCTTTCCCCGCGTCAAAAAAAAATATGGAAAAATGATCACCGCAATTCGGCTTCAATGCAGGCTGCCGCTGACACTATCTCTTACCCATAGTTCAAAGTACGTGTGCATTCCAAAATGTAAGTAGAGATAAACTTGAAATTTCATACACAGTATATAAACTTGATTTAGGAAGAAAAAATGTTATGATTTTCATAATATTGGGACTACCAAGACTTACTTATAGCATGAGCAGATTGATCGGGAACTGTCCGATGGTGGTGTCAAGAGTCTTCTTAACCAGCTTGTTAACGAGGAAGGTTTTAGTGTATAATTTATTTGTGGGCGTATCCGGGGCGGATCGCTAATGACATATAATTAGTAAAACTAGTTGGATAACAAAAGACTAACATGATATAGAAGTGAAGTGCACCGGTGGCCTCGTGTTTATGCGTTCTTGACACGCTTCATCAAGTGAAGTCTTTATATAATCCACAAACACTGACGCCCTTATACTGAATACAAACTGTTAATTATATAGCCTCAACTGACTACTGCTCTTGTGAAAATTATTCTTTTTAAGTATGTAATTTAATCAGTACATTTTATATCGAAACAGATACAATACATATTAATGTATATAAAGTGTATAAATCTTGATGTAAAATGTACAAAATTCGAAAGTAAGCACTAGAGGCTAAAGTCATCAATCAGTTTAAAAACCATTAGCACGAGGTAGTAAAATGTTGCATATGTGAGAGCGGCCTGAGAATGCCCTCACCCTCAAAGGGTGCCGTAAGAGTCTCTCACTCTTAACAAAAAAGGGGCATCAGCGAGCTGTTTCATAGTGACAGTCAAATAGACGAGAGCACCTGACGGTCTGCGTTTGCCAATCCGCCTGCTCGGCGTGGCAATTATGAGCATTAACCTCCACGGCCACCGGTAACGGTGGAACAATCGCTGCTACCGATTTGACCTGGCTACGTATAACGGGATGAACGCTTAGACTAGATAACCACTTGGTTGAGCTGGAGGTGGAACTCGGAAAAATCCGTGGGTCGTTCTGGGGCTATGTGAAGTCCGAAGACAAGGCGAGGATACCATAACTCTGCTATTGGGTCATCTAGTCCACTTCAGGGAAGTCGACACTCCAATCACAAAGTGGTGTAGGATTCCTCGTGAATAAGTCCCTCGTAGGCAATATCGTCGAAATCTCTAGTGTGTCTCAAGATGATGCAAGTATACGCACCAGCCTCGACACATTCCGATGATGACGTGGAGACAACCTATGAGGATGTCTCAAACACCTGTAAGGCCCACTTCAATGTTGTTATAGGGGAGTTTAATGGTGTCGAATCGACTCGTAAGTCGAAATCGCAGGGGGCAAATTCTGGACAAGTTGCTCGAGAAGGAGGGCTTCTTAATGAACTTTTATTTTAAGAAGAGGCCTCATAGAAAGTGGCCATGGCGTAGCCCCGATACTGTGACAAGAAATGTGATTGACTTTATTATGACGGTTCGAAAGCATATATTTAGGGATGTCTCCATGATCAACAGGCTTAAAACCGGAAGTGATCACACCGGTGGATTAGAGGCCCTCTGAATGTAGGCTTTCGACGCGAGCGTATCCGTTTGGTACAGTCAACACTCCGACCTAACTTCCGGCGAACCACGGTGGGTACCGAAAAAATCCAACTGGAATTAAAAAACCGGTTCGATGCCCAAGATATGTCGGAAAGCACAATGGGAATTGACGAGGCCATAGGTGGGGTTATTGATTACATGTGGGACGTAGGTGAAGGATATTATAGGAGTAAGTATACGTGCAGGAAAGCTATATTCTCATATGAGAGAATACGGAGCACATGAAGACGTTACATCTGCCGATGTCAAGCTTTTTTTCAAACCGAATCCGCAGACTAATACACCGAGACCTTCGTAGCTCAAATACGTAACGGGCTACCGAAGCGATTGAGCAGAATAGAGGGTCCAAGACTTTTGTGGAGAAGCTTGGAAGAAGTCATCTGACAAAGGTTAGGACTGGTTCTGGGGTTACCGTTTCTTCTAAGCCTGTGATCTTATCTGAGATTGAAGCTTTCTATAGCAGCTTAAAGGAGGAAAAGATCCGGGAAAGGACGGAATTACAGTCAAGCTTCTTAGAGCAGGAGGCGAACCTGTATTAAGAGACATAAAAAAGATTTTAAATCTCGTCATTCAGCGGGTCGTACCTCCCAAGGCATGGCTTGAAAATGACGTTTTGTGACGTGACAAATCACTTCTTCAAAATTACAGACCAATTTGACTTTTCGGCCATATTTACAAGTTGTTCTCGAGAGTCTTGACGAATCGTCTCACCACAAAGCTCGACGAATTCCAGCCACCGGAGCAGACTGGGTTTTGCAGAGGATTTAGTACAACAGACCACATTTTCACCATAAGACAAGTTGTACAAAAGACACATTAGTACTATTAGCCGCTGTGCCGTCATGGACTATGGGAAAGCTTTTGACTATATCGAAACCTGGGCTCATCTGGAAGCTATACAGCGATGTCAGGTCGATTGGCGATACGTTGAAGCATTATATGACGCTGCATTTATATCCGTTCGGTTTCTGGGAGGTCAAACAAGGTCAATCCAATTACATCGAGGAGTGCGACAGGAAGATGTAATTTCCCCGAAACTGTTCAATAATGCTTTGGAGGACGTCTTCAAGACTTTAAACTGGGCAGAATGCGGCATAAATATTACCAGCGAGTACCTCTCACATCTTCGTTTCGTCGATGATAACGTTGTGTTAACCGAATTGATGGAGAGCTTGCAGGAAATGTTTCTCAGCCTAAGTAAATCCTCCCGACGTTATTAGCCTTAAGATGAAGTTGGACAAGGCAAAGGTCATGTTCAACGAACACTTTCTCCCTAGGCAGGTCAACGTCGATGGTGCTATTCTCGAAGTCGTGGCCGAATAATGAATGTAATGAAATATTCTTTATTGTGCACAATGTATAAAAGAAACACAAACAATCCATGTATAAAGTACAATACAAAATAAAACATAAATCACACAAAGGCGGCCTTATTACTTTAAAGTAATTTCTTTTAGAAAATCGAAGTCTTGAAGATAGGAAATTACATAACATAATTGTAGGCAGTGCACAATCAAATACCTAAAAACGATATATCAATAAATAAATAAACAAAATAATTATATAAATTGCATACCTATACCACATACATATACTCATATATACATATCGATGATTCTTGATCGAGATAAAGATAAATTTATACGATTAAACACAAATAAATTCAATCTATGGATGACCTATAATGCAATTAGAAGTTACTAAAATTTTAAATAGGTACTTTTATGTTTGACAGTTCAAATAGTGATTTTTTACTAATGTTTTAAAGTTGTCAATAGTCTTTGCGCGCTTAACGTGGATATGCAAGGCATTCCAAAGTAGAACTGAATACTTAAATAACTTAAATCTCTACAATCGGACATACGAAATATATTTTATTTTTATTTTATATATATATTTTTTAATTTAAGTATATAGGCGTTCTAGGGTAAAAAAAAATGGAGTACATTAGTGTAACTATCCGGACATGACGGCGAGCACGAACCGGTAACCAATCGAGTTTCAAACGGCATTCGGTTATATGCTCATTCTTGCGTACGCCGAAGCTAAATCTAATGGCCAAATAAGCTTGTTAAGTTGTTCCTCGGCTAAGTTTATGAACGAGATATCTGCATAATCGAATATATATAGTAGTAACGCTTCAGAAATTATTTTTTTGTACAGAAAGGAAGTAAGTTACATAGACGTCTTAAAGAATGCCACGACGCAAAACCTACTAACTTCCTGAATGTGATGTATCCAGGACAGGTGTTCGTCTAAGATTTTTTACGGATTCAGAGAATGAAATTCTTACTCCGTTTAAGATCACCGGCGGAAGCGTGCTCCTGTCAATCCTGGATATCATGCAGGGACTACTAATAACAATTGTTTGAGTTTTAACAGGATTTATCACTAAACCATGCCATTTACTCCACTGAGATGTTACAGCCAAATCTTTGTATATTATAAAAAGCAGAGGAGACAAGACACCACCCTCTGGAACACCGGCAGTAACCGGGCACCAGCCCGAAAAGTTCTCTGCGATTTTTACTCTCTGTCGGCGTCCCATGGGGCAGTTATGAAGTCACTGTATCACAGAAGAAGAGAAGTTTAGTGACTACAATATACTAAGGATATCATGATCAATCAAATTAAAAGCATTACTAAAATCTGAAAGTGTAAGTACAGCAAACTGTCTATAGACCATGGAATAGCGCAAGTCCTTAGTGATCTTAATCATATCAGTTATGCTATGACCAGATCTAAAGCCCGACAGTAAAGGGTTTAAGATGTTATATTTATTTACATAATTTGTGAGCTAGACGTTCTAAAACCTTTGACAGAAATAGTAACACTAATATAGGACGGATGATCAGTCACTGATTTTGATCGAGTGCACTTGGGTAAAGGAGTAAATAATATTAGCATCTTTCCATACAATCGGAAAGACGCCGTAGCTTATGAAAAAATTAAAAATATGAGTAAGAACAGGAGCCAGGATATCTGATATAGGAATAATCATTTTGCGACTAATATCATCTACTCTAATAGCGTTCGATGATATGGATATGTCCATATATGTTATGATATGTTTCTTAATTTCATATTCTCCATAAGTGTATGGAAAATGGACTAACAAGAAAAGATTGAAAGTTAGAAGATGGCAGTACAGAAAGGTGATTAAGAGTGTTAGATTTTGTAATTAGATTGACTTAGGAGGCGGAAGGTGAAAATGCTGATTTAAATTATCTTTGTCTATGAAATTGAAATCAGTGGTGTTTGAGTTTTTACCAACTCCAAGAGTATTAAGAAATTTCCCTATCTTATATGGGTCAACGTTCTCGATAGATTCATGAATATAATAATACGTCTATCTCGGGTAATTATTGCAATTAGGTAGATATAACTTCCAGGGGGAAGCAAATAGCCTTAAGAATTCAGTTGGGTTGAGCATCATTCCGTAAGCTTCGTCACATTCTCACGACGCCTATACCGCAGAGCTTGAAGAAGAAAGTCTTCAACCAGTGCGTTCAACCCGGCTACGGCTATACAGGCCATTGAACGTGCTATGTTGGTTGTTTCTCTGTCCGACAGAATTCGTAACGAAGTCATAAGACAGAGAACTAAAGTATCCGATATCACGCGACGAATATACTCGCTGAAGTGGCGGCCCGGCCACACACCCAGAAGATCAGATGGCAGGTGGGCCAGTAAGGTTTTGGAGTAGAGGCCGCGTTTAGGGAAACAATCGAAGCGTTGGTCGACCATTCACCAGGTGGCAAGATGATCTCTGTGCAGTAGCCGGTCCGGGATGAATGCGAGGAACTGAAGATCGGTCTTCTTGGCGTTCATTGAGAGAGGCCTATGTCCATCAGTGGACTGATAAGGGCTGATAGTGATGAGTGCCATGCGGCATTGCAGCGGAATTGGGGCGGCGACCTTACGGGGATCTTGTCAATCAGGATCCGATCAAGTTACCGACATAAGGTGACATCTTCGATGTCGCGTTTGGAGCAAGCGACCATTGGGGTTAGTCATTAAAAATCCGATTACTCGTTTCCACCTTTATGCTATAAAAAATCTTTATCGTTTATTAACTTCGAAAGTGAGCAACTCACCGTATCATTGATATTTCACTGTTTTAGGGATGTATTACAGGTGTCATTTAGTAGTAGAAATTATACTAACGTTACACTGTACACTAAATCGACAAAATTTCACTACAGCAGAGAGTCAAATAAAAATCAACCTAATAATTTTTCAGACTATTCACTACCTAAAGACAGAAAGAAATATTTATTTGATCACACCGTTGTTTTTGTTGACATAAAAAAAAACTTGAATAATCATAACATCAATTGTATAATTCTAATTCTATTTACCACAATGTTTTTCGTTTTTTTAAACATTGATGGTAGATAGAATTAGAGTTACTAAAAAGTACCGGCCTATAGGTCTGAATGAGACGTATACGTATAAAACTCATTACAGATAATCCAATTTCTACGTTAATTGAATTGATATTGGTTTAAACATTTAGACGTGCCCGGGCTGACAGCCACTCACTATGAAACCAATGCGCCAAATTAATTTTATTTATTTAATTCAAAATATAATAACATTATGGAAACCTATATCATATTGTGTAGGTATACGTAATATAGGTTTCTATAATATTATTGCACAAGTACAAAAACAAGAATGTAGGAACAATATTTTTTAAAATTTTTGAAAATGGATTGCAACGCATTTCTATTTCATCATCATCATTACCTGCCCTTAGTGGTCCACTGCTGAACATAGGTCTCTTTCAATGAACGCCAAGACGACCGATCTCTTGCTACTCTCATCCATTTTTTACGTATTTTCCTTAGCAAATGTTAATGTGAGTCGGTAGACAACAAATAGCTGGGATTTCTCGTCTGTAGAAATGAGATGGTGACGTGGAACTATCACTTGGGTAATCCACTGATCGACGCCCAATTACGCTCTTTTAAACCTCAGTGATGTGTTATATATTGTTATGGCTGGCCATCATACACGTAATACTCCTCAAATAGCGTCTATCTCTTAGGATGGTCACACAATTCTCCATATGACATCCTGACGTAACGCATCGACGCATGTAAGTACTTAACAAATAGGACCCGTACATAGTTTACGGAAATAATTTACGTACAGCCAGTACGTATAAAGTTTATCTCCATCGTAATATAATATCTGTAGACTTTTCACACTATGTTAACCTTTTTTTTACCAACTAAAAGTTAGGTCCAGGTCCTTCCCTACCTCTGCACTTACGCCACATGCCCTAACCGGCGAACCCGCAGGATCTCGTCATGCGAGGGGCTCAGGTCGAGAGCTCTCCTATCCGAGACATGGGAGCAGCTCTCGGCAAGAACCTCCTCCACGAACTCTCACGGGGGATCGCCGGCTAGGGCTCTCGCTGCAGCCCACGATACCGTACGTTACCCCCGAATCAACCTCACTGCGACGATCCTCTGCGCAAAGCGCAGATGGGCCTTATTTCTCGCAGTGAGACGATCCGCCCAAAGCGAAGCACTGTTCGCCGCTATACTCCGATAGACGCCGCAGCACAGCTGCCTGCAGGCGGCGCTGTGTCCTCCGAGGTTCGGGAGGCGCCTGCCCAACGCACTCGCCGCCTTCACGACCTTCGTGCTAAGTATCATAAGGACTTGTGATACTAGACAAGGAAAATATATTTAATTTTATTTAATATTTTTATAAATTTAAGAAATTTTATTTCATTTACATGTTTATATATATTTTCACCACGAGTCCTTCCTCTTTTTGCTGTGTAAAACTGGGGGACCACACTTAGTCCCGTCCCCGTATCCAAGTCAGAGGAAATCTATTTACTATATAGACATTCCCTGCTCTCCGACTCTGATATCAACCAGTCTTCTTGCCGCTCCATCCGATCATCTCTACCGAGGCCGTATCTGACCCCGATAGCGAACCATACTCGTTCGCCAAATGCTCAACTTGTGCTATCAATTCCTGTATTCTTAAATGAGAATGAGCATCTTGCTCATTCTTGAGACATTTAGAGCCCACCACGTAATACGGAGGGCAGACTCCTGAAGCGCCTGCGACAGGAGTGTGACATTCCCTCTTTCGAGGACAACACCCGGGGACAACTTTCCTGAAAGCTTTTTGGTTCCATAGTGTTGTTGATGCTCATTTGTGTTGAGCAGAACCCGTAATCATCAAGAAATATTAGCGCCCTAGCGACTGGATTCCCTTCAGCCAAGCATCTCCGGCCGAGCGCTCAAGTTCAGATTGGGGGACGAATTTGGCTTTGGCTGTTGGACTACTGAAACCACCACTTTGCCATATAAAGGATTCCAAGTTTTTGCTTCATGTACTCATATCATGATTATTATATTAGATATTTCCCGACGGTCTTGTTCGGATCCCCCTAAAGGCAGTCTGGAAAACGTGTATAATTAATACGAAAGTATCGTGTTATCCTAAATAGAAAGTAAATAGATTTAATATAGTAAAATAATGATACATTTCTTTGGGCCCTATATAATATATTCATATATTAACGCACAATTCAAGGGGCACTGTAATATATTCATATATTTACGCACAATTCAAGGGGCACTGCTTTTTAGGGAGGGGAACAAAAGCCTAGTCGACGTCTTTAGATAGCTACCAAAGCCCATAAACATCCTCATAAGTGTTCTGCAGATGCGTTTCCCACATTTCTTTTTCTCTAAAATTTTATTATTTAACTATATAGTAAGTTCATATTATTTATTATTATTATTATCATTATCGCGGTCTGTCCAACTGCTGAGCAAAATACTCTCTACTCTCTTTCCACTTTCCGTTTAGCGCTAGATTGCAAGGAAAGTTATTTAAGAAAAGAAAATGCGCGCTGCCAGCTCGCACGTTGACGCGGGACTACATATAAAAGTTGACAAACTTACATTTGCGGGAGTATACCACTCACATTGTGTGAAGTGAACTACAAACACAGGTTAGTAATATTTTTTAACTGTGATATATTAATTACAAAGCCTAGATTTTGTTTCCCTTAGGCTGCTTGTATGATTATTATTACTATATATTACTACTATTCAACCACAGGAATTTTTCAATTCCTTATAACAGTTTTAGGAAGAGGTAGTGCCATAGATTGAGCCGGATTGGATAAACGGCATTGTGCCGGCACATCCGGGGGAGAAACTCTCGCGCACTTGATTCCGTCGTAAAGTGACAGCGCGGTTTTCGCGTTTCGTGCGGATTGTGAGTAGCCGGTGGTCCATTGCCCCCTCTTGCTATTAAAAACATATTAC
This sequence comes from Eumaeus atala, assembly GCA_017140195.1. Taxonomy (NCBI): domain Eukaryota; kingdom Metazoa; phylum Arthropoda; class Insecta; order Lepidoptera; family Lycaenidae; genus Eumaeus; species Eumaeus atala. The sequence goes on from JAFELO010000063.1 coordinate 146,877, forward strand.
ATTAGGGTATTGGCCTAAAGATGTGTGTATAATTTACGGTCAAAAAATCTGTAGGCTAACTAATCCGCGCACATGAAGAGACTGAACTCAAAATGTCCTGCTTCTGTTCAACCGATTTGGAACCAATCCAAAAATATAAATCATTTACCGGGCTCTTTGGCAACGTGACCAAATGATGAGCTTACGTTGCAAGGAGGTGGGGTCAAACATTACGGGGTTCTCTATGGATTTTTTTATACTTCATAGTATAAAGGAGGATACTGTAGCAGCTGGAGATTTCTGTTGCCTGCCGACGCCTACAAACATCCGCACCTAAAATCGCACACGGCAGAAACTTGAAGGCATAGCTGTGTCTTCGCAGCCGTATCATGCTAATTGCAGGATTTTCTCTAGGGTAGATTGATTTTACATGCGAGCCCATA
>JAFELO010000063.1:163840-177320 GCA_017140195.1 Eumaeus atala
TGACACCGTCCTATGACAGATTGACGGACGAACAGATAGACGCAATAGTATTACTAAGAACAGCGATGTCTTAATAACACCAATGCGTGCCGAACCAGATAAAGAAAAAACATGACCTAAAAGAAACAACACACAAAGCAACATAAAAAAAACATTAACATTATAAGAAAAAGAACTCCCTGAATCACAACAAAACAATGTAACTCAGATGCGAGACAATTAATTTTGTGTGGTACGTACCCTGTATGTACGTATTACATTACGAGAGGAAGACCCAAAGATACAATTAAAGTTGGCTCAACAACATAATCCCTTGAAATTAAACAAAGCTTTAACACACATTTGTGGGGAATTAAAATAAACATTTCCTGTAGGGTGAGACGTGAGGATGGATTTATACATAGAGATCAGACCTTACGTACGTTAAATTGCCTAAAGAAACTGTACGCATCTTCGTAAAACACGTGTACCTACTTGCTTTCATTGGACCTCTAGAACCCACAAATTACATTAAATAAATTTGATTGTACTACGACTGAACAAGTTTGAGTTCAGTCGTAGTACAATCGAATTTTACTTCTAAATGGAATCTTCCTATAATAGATAGGTTTATAATTAGCGAAATTCAGTACATCAATGGATGGATGATCTTGTTAGTGTGGCAGAAATACATGACCACCAAAGTTATAGAGGTTTGGAATGGGAGATATCTAACTGACCGTACAATGCAGAGTGCATTTGGTGATTGAAGAAGAGAAAGCCAAAAAATGCACGTCAAGACTGCTGATCTTGGTTGAAAGTCCACCAAAGTATATATATATATATATACTTATATACCTATGCAAGGGGATGTAAACTTGAATCTCATGCAATGCCGGCGATAGAATGTGACATATATTCTTATAGTGCTGTTAATTAACGGCAGTTTTTTTTGTACCCAACATTTAGATGAAAGTCAGGTCGATAGTCGTATGAAACGCTGATAGAATTTAGTGTAATTTACCTAGTCACTCCCCTCACTCACATCTCCAATTTAAAAACTGTTTGAAAACCAAATATAATGCTAAATGAAACCTAAAATAAAGTATCCAATAGCTATATACATCATATAACTTCATATCTGCCCTCTTTAATGAATACCAATAATAATTCTAATTGAAAGCAATTTTACCGTTACACAGCTTTTAAACGGCACGCACCTATCTAGATCTATTAGGCGACTTTTGGCGTTGACCGTACTTCGTAAATACTCCAACGGTTAACAATATAGGGTGCAGTATCCAGAAACTGATGGAAAAAGACTGAATCGGATAATGGTAATGAAAAGGATCGCACCACTTAGAAATCAGCAATGCAGTGTTATGCCTCAGGATACTTGATATCAATAAATAAGACTCGTTACTCAAAGCTCTCCATTAGTTGATAGATTACAATAAACTTTTGCGGTGGGCAATGTGCACGGTTCTAGAACTATTACTTTACGTGGTTCGATGAACTAATAATGATATACATGGGAAAAAAATATTAATGTATTGCAAAACTAGCTGATGTCACACGGAACCATTCAAATTTTTACTTTAAAATATAATAATGTTTATTTTAACTTAACTTTTTTTTCTGTTGCCCCGAAGTTATTTAGTTCAGCCGGAAAAAATTAATTGTGTGAAACATACCGCCGAGCACACAACATAGTAACGTTCACACACAAATTGCTACGACAGCCACGTGGACGCATTATGACGGTGCCGAATATCGTCTGCGTAATTGGCTGGCCTTTCAATTGTCTAATTGTGAACGCGCGCTATCCATAAACAATAATTTCTAGAACCATCACATGTGCCGCGGGATTTGATAGTGTACAGGTTTAGACTTTATATTTATTGTAACCTTATTTGCTTATTTAATACAAATTGGAGAATTTGAATCGCTCATTTTGCACAGTGTTCTCAGTTCAATATTTTGTTTTTGTCTATGGCCAATCATCGATCTGATCTTTTTTGTTAGCTGCTGCTTTTGCCACAGGACAGTCGCCGGAAGACAAAGAGCTAATTGTGCATTTTAGAGATTCTTAACGATAACTCGTTAATACTCATGGCTTCAGGAACTTCAATTCAAGAACTTCCATAGTAACATATCGTGTAGCTCTTCAAAAATAGTAAACACTTATCACACCACCTTAGCTTAGACGGTTAGTAAGTATTTGTGTTACAGGTATTAGGCAACGGGAATATAATTAATTTCTTTATAAATTGAGAAAAATATGTATATTTAGAATTTTTATTATAGAAATATATAATACACATATACAAACATCCACGACTTAGGCGGGATTCGAACCCGCGACCGCTGGCGTAACACGCGGGTTAGTCCGCGCGCTTCGCCAAAATAAATAATTTGTATTTGTATTGTTGACCCAGCGGTCGTCAAAAGAAGTATCGACTAAAAAACGACAACGTGTAGAGGGTGCACGGAGGCCATCAGGTCGCACCCCTAACTGTATAAATATCACACAGATTTATAAACTTGTTGACGTCAAGATAGAAACAGTCCAACCAGAATTCCTCCTCGGTTTAGTCGACTTTAGACCAAGACTTTGTTCGAGTGTGATCGAAAATGCTAAATTACGTGACAATCGAGTTTATTTAACGAATATCGCTTAACATAAATTTCAAAAGTTCTCGCAATAAAAATATGATACGAATCGATACACTAAGGCCCAGTATAGCCTTTTAATTAATTGTGTATGTCTATGTATAACTTTAGTAATTGACGTCGAATTACTAATAATTCATTTCAATATTTTTTCTACTATCATCCTAATCATTATCGTTGTCAGCCCTCATCGGTGCACTACTAGACATAGGCCTCTTTCATTGAACGCCAAGACGACCGATACCCTGCTACTCGCATCCATAACGCACTGGCTCGTCTTTTGATATTTTTTCTACTATACCAACATAGAAATAAAATATGCTTTATATAGGCATAGGAATTATTGAAAATCATTAAATTAATATAATACCCGTAAAACTTGCATATGCAAAGACAAGGGCGGAAAATTATTTTATACCTAGTTAACTTTATATTTACTTGCTGTATCAGCACTTAACTATCGGTTGAGTATTTTTATTTTTGTGAAATTCTCGTGACCTGCCCATAAAAGTAAGACGTTATGTAAACACAAGCGTCAAAGAACCATCGTTGCAATAACAAAAAATTTAAACAATAACAGATGGAGCCTCAAAATAGGCCACCATTTGCGAACTATGTTCCAGAACTTTCAAAGTATTTTAATCAATCAAACATGCATCTCTCTCAGGCTACGAAAAACTGCCTTCATTTATCGAATACGAGTTACGAAACACGACATAGCCCCGGTCATATTACATCCTACATTTTATAGTTATTGAATTTAATAATTAATAGAATTAAACAATTATCCTTAAAGAATAAGAAATCAAATAACAGTAATGTATTTTTCCTCTAGACATATCTCAAGAATTTTCATTTTTTCACTATAGCCATTATATGCTAACTACGCCCTGGCTTCATCCATGAATAAAATCGCATAATTATATACTAAATCCTTCCTCGGGAATAGCTCTATTTACGGGTGAAAACTGCACGAAAAGAATATAATAGAAAAATATAATATGATCAATGACATACAGGCAGATAGCTTTTGGAGACTTTGTTTTACGTATAAGAAGATATATATGTAGCAATGGCAACGATCCAACAGTTGTTCCTATTCAAATTTAGATATAAGTGAAGCGAAATATCTGAGTTGCAATGCGTCCAATATGCTAATCTCCATGCAGCAACGAACTTATTTTTCATACTCGATACATTTATTTATTGATTAGATTGTCTGCAAATATACAATATTTGTATCGCTTTCTTTGGTAGTTTTGCTGTCTCGTAACTTAGCTTGCTTCGTGTTATGATAATTTATAAACGGAAGATCGAGAATAATCTAGAATTACATTTATATTATGTCATAAGTAGCTCAGAAATCCGTGAAAAAAGTTTAGAAATGTTTGAACATATTTGAATTTTTCTATATGTTGTGTCATTTAGACTACTTTCGGAAAATCACAGAGCCACTCAAAAGCCTGTGTTGGCTTCTGTGTATTTGTTTTACTTTTCAGTTCTCTGTCAGTTGAATTATTTTTGTCCATATCATATAGAAATCATTTGAAATGAAACATATATAACAGTTAGTCGTTGCCTGCAACAAAACAAAACTTCCCTTCTTATGGTTAGCCGTAATAGATACTAAAAACAGCACCTATTAATATTTTTCTGAATAAACTTTGGTGCTCATATTATTCAATTATAAAAAAACTGAGCTCCGCTGTTTTTGCTCCAGCACTATTTAAAAAGTTATCTTTGCAGCCTGTGAATGTAAATTAAAATCTAGACTTTATATTTCAATCATTAATTAAAAGTTGCATATGCATATACGAGACTGAAGAATGAAGGCATACTATTAATCTGACTTTAATCGTGCGGTGTAAACGAAAAAATTATCTGCTAATGAAGCAGGACTCAGGAAACCTTGCGGCAATCCTGCATTTTCTGCATATTATTATATTAATGAAATAAGTCATCATTATAAATTTTGCTAATTATTGCAATGCAACATTGCAGCTACATCGAGTTGGCCTGTTGTGAGTGGCAATCTATATCTTTATTATATCATCTCTTATCATTCATTTCATCATTATCAGTCCTTATCGTTCTACTGCTGGACATAGGCTTCTTTTAATGAACGCCAAGACGACCGCACGGAGGTCATCTTCCCACCTGGTGAACGATCGAACAACACTTTTTTAGATTTTCCTAAACGCGGCCTCCACTCCAGAACCTTACTGGCACATCTGCCATCTGATTTTCTGAGTGTGTGACCAGCCTATTGCCACTTCAGCGGGCTCAGTCATCGCGTTATATCGGATAGCTTAGTTCTCTGCCTTATGACTACTTTACGAATTCGGTCGGTCAGAGAAACACTCAACATAGCACGTTCAATAATTAAGAGGTCATGTTTCGGCCCCATACGGGGAGTTTGTTTAAAGACTTTCTTTTTGGTTGACTTTTGTTGAAGACTTTCGTCTTCAAGCTCGGCGGTATATACATATATATATATATATATATATATGTATATATATATGTATATATATATATGGCTAGTACGTTCCTTGGACAGTGTAGGTGAGCACTAACACAGGACCTTTGGCAACTCCATCGTCAACGGTGTGAAACGGTTGAATTTTTTTTCCTCAAGTTCTACACTGTGAAGTTAGTTCACGCGGAAGAAGCCGAAGAGCACCGCTTGTATATATGGGCCTACCGTTCTTTTATAATTATTCATGACTATGTGGCAACACGTTGCACGCGCGTCCACCTGAACACCGGACGAGGATCACACATGCACGTGCATAACACATCCAAGTCACTACTCACCAACAAAGATGCCTTAAGTTTACGTGAAGGTTAGGTACCTACGATTGTAATGAAATTACTTTCATGGATTTTATCGCTGTTCATTTAGTTATTTAACTGATCCGACGTGTAACGACGACTACTGCTGTAAAGCTTCTGAAACGTCGGACTGGTTAGTACTATATGTAGACTTCAAATGAATATTTATATACTTATCACACCATGTTAGCCTAACCTTTTTTTGACGCAGGAAAATGTACGGGGCAAGGGAAAGTCTGAGAACCTCACTTCATTGTACTGTCACACATAAAAATAGTCAATAATTCGTTCTTCGACTTTTACAAATACCATAGACTATGAGAACAACATAAACAAGCAGTAGACCGACGAAAGCTGATTTTCCTCAGTGCGATCAAGTTATTTATGAGTAGGCTCCGTGTCTTTTATAGGATTTTTAAAAGACCGCAATGTGTAAGTCTGTCTTCCATTGAGACAAACCTGTAAATCGACGTACGTTTGGTTTCTACGGTGACCAAATTAAACTTCTACTTTCTAAGCTTCCATTGTGATAATGGAAGACAATCCAATCACCCCAGCCTTTAATTATCTATAATGTTGAACTAAGAATGATGCCTGGTCAAATTAACATTCTTGTCAACAAATTATCGTAAAACATCTTCATCAAGTTCAGAATTTGATCATATTTACTACGCCGAGTTTTAAGAGGTAAGTTGCATTACAGTCGACTGCCAATGGGATCCTGGTTATTATATAGTTCTGGTCGCTTGACTATGTTACAATAATCTGGTGGACAGAATCCGGATACACCATTCGACTTTCGAAGGTAAAATGTGAAAATATCGTAGCACTCTGTTACTCTATTGGTATTTGTGTATGTAATTGAAACAAAAGGAATTTGATGACCTAAGCTTTCACGAATATTAGTCATTACAGTAAAAGCAATTGTACGGATTTTATGGCGGTATATTTGATTAATTAATTAACCCGACGTTTCCGAAGCTTTACAACGACCAAGGTCACGAGGTAGTTGAATAATGAAATAAACCGCAGCGAAATCTTTAAAAGTAAATTTATATTAACAAGGAATTTGCTTATATGTCGTTATGTATGTATGCTATAAGTTATTTAAACTTTCATGTTTCGTATTTATCCCCAAGAGTAATACACAAATAACCTTGCAAATTTCGCGACAAGTTTACGCAAGATGCTTACTGTCTCCGTTCTAAGTACATAATGTATACTTACACAGCCAAGAGTTGCATCGGGATCTCATTAGCGAATTGAACAACAAAGTTGCAAGTCCCGCGTCAATCTATGGCGAGTATATTCCAGTCCGGGCTGTAGATTTGATGCTGTGATGTATAAAATATATTTCTCATTCATTCATGATTCATTTTTGAAATGATAACATCTTTTAGTTTCTTTAGATCATCGCAAGACACCATCGAATAACGTCCAGAATAAAGACAGTTTTGAGCTCTCACTGGAGTCATATGACTGCCTCTGTTTTGAATACTATTAATAAATGGACAACAGCTTAATTTCTAGATATCGAGTCTGGAATTAATTTTTTTTAATGAGCCCAAAGAATACAAGTTTTCGTGTCAAATGACCGTGACCGTGACCTATCGCGCTCTACGTGGGAGGCCTATGTTCAGTAGTGGACTTTGTCCGACTGTGTATGTGTGAGTGACCTCAAAGCACACGCCAAGCGCCTCATTATAAAATTCTCGTAGATTATGAAATATTTTTCTTTAAAACAAATTTTATTGCTGGTATAACATTTTTTTTACAGCAAAAGGTGGCAAACGAGAAATCGGAGCCCTTTGATGACTACCGACGCTCACGGACATTCACATGACTGTTACGCAGATGCGTTACCCTCCTAACATCCCCCACCTATGGTCCAGGGTAACGCCCCAATGCGTAGAAGTAATTTAGCGACGCTAATAAGATTATACGATTATAAAATACTGTCATCTAATATCGGCCTATTATCCACCAATATACTTATTAATTATGCACATTATTTATTTTCTCAGTATTCAGTTGAGTTTATAGCATGAACAGGTTGTATTCAGTGTAAGAGCGTCAGTGTTTGTGGATTATATGAAGACTTCGCTTAATGAAGCGTGTCAAGAACGCATAAATACGAGGCCACCGGTGCACTTCACATTTATATAATGTTAGCCTCTTATTATCTGACTAGTTTTACTAATTATATAATATAATACACAATTTAATTAATACAAGTAATTAAAATAACGCAGTCGTGAAAATGTGACTATCCCGAAACCGGTCCGGTACCGAAAACAAAACACAAAAATGATAGAGGTTCGTAACCAAATAGGAAGAGACGAAACCCTTATTAATTCATCATGTCCGCCAGTCCATACGTTCGTATGTCTTAAAAGTTTTACTCGATGATAATGGTTTGAGTGTGTTTGAAATTTGGAAGGTGGGCTAACAAAACAAGTAGGTGTAGCTCTCGAAACATGATGTAACTGAGGGATAAACTAGGGTCTGTCTAAATGGTGTGATTATGCTGCTGAGACTCATTTATTTTCTAAAGTGATAAAACACATTTTATGTGTCCTGTAAATTTTGAGCTGCCGTGGGGAAAATTGTAAAAAATATGATTATAAACTTCAATCAAAACTCAAAGAAAATTGATTTGAATAAAATTGGCTTAGTAGTTTAAGAGCTGTGAGATTTTTTATTTGCTATTATGGAACCCTCTTTTTCTCCTCCTCTCTCAATAACTCGTCGGATTCCTTCTGGGACATGACGGTCTCGCAGAAGGAAGCCATCCCCTGGTAAGACACGTCGCTGCCGAGCATCGCGACGATGATGTACGACTTTGACAAGTCCCCCCTGACAACTGATGTCAAATCGTGAAGCAGCGCCACCCATCTCGGGCACACCTCGAGGGTTTGCTGGGCCGTCACCACCGCCGCATCACAGACGTGACAAGGAGTCGTCAGCTCCCTGCGGGCCGTCTTACACAGATACTCACCGAAGCAACCATGCCCGGTGAGTACCTGCGTTAGACGGAAGGTGAGGGGTTTGCGTCTACGGCACATCCACCGCTCGAGGACCGGGCGCGAGGTAGCCGTTATCTCTCTACCGTACGGCTGCCGCGCCAGGTCCTCCCCCACCTCTACATTAACGCCGCACGCCCTAACGGCGGACACGTAGGGTCTCGTCATGCGTGGAGTTCAAGCCGCGAGCCCTCCTATCCGAGACATAGCAGTAGTACTCGGCAAGAACCTCCGCCACGAGTTCCCACGGGGGATCGCTGGCTAGGGCCGTAGCTGCAGCCCACGATACCGTACGGTACCCCCAATCAACCTCACTGCGACGACCCTCTGCGCAAAGCGCAGATGGACCTTATTTCTCGCAGTGAGACGATCCGCCCAAAGCGAAGCACTGTTTCCAAAATACTCCGATGGACACAGCAGCACAGCTGCCTGCAGGCGGCGCTGGGTTCTCCGAGGTTCGTGAGGAGTCTGCCCAGCGCACTCGCCGCCTTCACGACCTTCGGTCCCAACATAGCGAAGTGTGGGCCGAAGGTCCACCCTCCGTCAAGGATGAGCCCCAGGTGCTTGATGTGGGGGCTCAACCTGACCCTCTCCTCTCCGGTCTGCAGAGCTGCCCCCGGTGGGGGCCCTGCGGGCGGCCCCGCGGAAGAGGAGGGCTTCGGTCTTGTCTAGTCTGACCCGAAGCCCTAACCTCTCTATATAGGTGTAGACCGACCTCGGCCAGCCGAGCCGCCTCCTTGTTTGTCTTTCCCCGGGCATACACGAGGGTGTCATCCGCGTAGCAGATGACACCCATCCCGGGGAGGAGACGGCTCCGCAGGACCCAGACGTAGCCGACGTTCCACAGGATTGGTCCATGAACAGAACCCTGTGGGACACCACGCCCGACTCGCCGCCACTCCACGGACCCCGACCGGTTCTCGAGAGTCACTCTGTGATCGGAGAGATACGCCTCCAACAGCCTCACAAGATAGTGAGGCACCTTGAAGAATTTCATTGCCTCCCGTATCACGCTGTGTGGGAGACTATTGAAAGCGTTCGCGATGTCCAACGACACCGCGACCACCACCTTCCCCCTGCGTTCCGTCTCACCCGTTACCGCCCGCAGGCACTTGAGGGTATTGATAGTTGATAGGTGTGCCCGGAACCCGAACTGTGACTCCGAGAGTCCGGGTCCCGCGCCCTCCTCCAGATGCTGAACGAGGCGGGAGCCCACAATCCGTTCTAAAGCCTTCCCGGTCTCGTTCAGCAGAACCACCGGTCGAACCGACGAAGCCGAGTCCATGGGCCGTCCTGCCTTTGGAAGCAAGCAGAGCCGACCCTCCTTCCATGCCCCCGGGAACTGACCAGGCCGCAGGTAGCGGTCAAAGATCCCGGAGGCTATCCCCGAGGTGCACGAGAGAGATCGCCAGCCTCTCCCGTGCAACCGTCTGGACCGGGTCCAGACGGCCCTCTTTTTACTCTAGAGTCGAGTCAGAATCGCCTCCATTTCAGCATCCATGACGGATGGCGGAACACCCTCCTCCTCGTCGGACGTCTGCCGAGCCATCCCGGGGGGCGTGAAGCCCACGGGTGTGTCAGGGAACAATTCCAAGACTATCCTCCCCAGTTGGTCCAGCTGGAGCATCTCCGTAATGGGGGCCGACGGGGTTGTTTCGAGCCCATTTGTACGGTCGGCCCCAGGTATCCCTCCCGAGATCCCTTAAGAGCTCCAGCTGGGCCATCTCCTTGGTTTGATAAATGGCCTGCTGCAGGATCTTCACCTTTTCCGCATAGATCCTGCGCAGCCTGTCCTCTCTGTCGTCGTCCTGGGAGCGTCTCCGCCTGTGCTATTATGGAACACTCCATAGGCGAGTCCAACGCTCTTTTCCAGTTTTTATTAACAAAGGAGGACAATCGGAATTTTTTTCTGACTTACTGATTAATGGTTATGAAGATGTGTTGCCTTACTTTGTCCCATCCCACAAAGAGCCACCAGCTTTTAACAAACCACCTGATATGCCATGTAACCTCCTGGCTACTCAATAAACATCACTGACATGATACTTCATATCAGTGATGCTTATAGAGTACGCAATTGACTACTGCTACTTTAGGAATACCAAGTAAGTCTCGTTATTGCTTAAGAACATTACGCCACTAGTATTTTTGTCGGTAATTTTAATGATACCACTAATAGTACAATGAGTACCCAGGATTTCACACAAGGTCGCTTTTTGATATAAAATGTTCCTTATGTCCTTCCTTTACAGGATAAAAACCATCTCGTTGCCAAATTTCATTTCCGTTCTTCCGGTTTTTCGTGAAGAGGTAACAAAAACAAACGAAGGTATACTTACATTTATAATATTTGTGTGGAACAGGAATGTTCAATTTTCATCCGGCACGGATATTACGAGGTGTGCCTTTACAACTCTCAAGAAATGTCTCTGTTATGTTATTATTGTCAACAAAAATATATTAAACAATCGCATTTTGTTTTTATACTTATTAGAGAATGGTGAATAAAGTATATTTAAATTTTTTCCCGGTATTTCCCTCACAGAATTGTAACTTGTGAGGATAGAAATGCCCCCTTCCCAAAATAGGACTCATCACAGCTGTTTCTACGACATAAGTAATACTTATAAAATCTAAAGTTCTCTTCTGCAAATTTTTATCAAACCTTGACTACACATATTCTGGGACGTCCTCCTACAAAGTCGACTGACGACTTGGTTAAGGTAGTGGGGAGCCGCTAGATGAAAGTGGTTCGTGGCCGTGACCTACGGTACTCTATGGGGGAGGCATATGTCCGACAGAGGACGTCGTCCGGCTTATAATGATCATACTGATGATGATGGTGATGATAGGACATGTACTGAACCCTAACACGTACTATGCCCTCATCGAAAACCCAAGAGATGCGTAATAAAACCGTTTGCTGTTTCGTCTTCACTCACTCTTGTTTCGTCTTATTACGTTTATAAGTTAGCTTCAACTCAACAAATTAATATTCAATTTGCCAAAACTAGCGAACCCAAATGGGAAGTAATTTAATATAAACTCTCGCATAATTAATTGATTTATATATCATACATTTTAATATTATATAATGAATAAAATAAATAAGGATCAATGGTCATACTGAGTAAAAAATCCAATTAAGTGCTTTGATTGTACCTAGGGAGGAATAATCTCTGTAGAGCTTAGCAGACTTCGACCTTTTGCCTCAATACGAGTTGGTCACGCTGTGGTTGACAGAGGGCCTAGACCCTATTTGATGACGTCATAAGTAGTTTTATTATTATATTTGAATAAAAAAAAACATTTCATTTCATTAAAATTAAAACTTTGAAGACTTTGATGACAAACATAATTACCTCGTCAAGAACATGTTAATTTAAGTATTTTAAGGATTAACGCACGTTTTAATCCCCATCTATATTAACATAAAATAGTGAATTAAGGCAATCAACGAGATGCAAAATTGCAAACGTGTACGTGGAAAAAAAGCCGCACGTTCACAAGTGAAAAATTCTGAAGCCCGCCACTTGTGTGTAAACAAAGTTTATGTCACAAATTTTACGTTCAACTTGGAAATAAATAACGGAACTGGAACAAAATTTACTTTGGCCCATTTCTCTGATATATTACACGCAATAGTGCGCTCTTTTTAGTTTCAAAATTTAAGTTCAGTGTTTCGTGAATCAGAAACCATTTCGGGAAAAGATTATAAATCACTAAAATACCTTGAGGAGAAATGTTACACAACGGTACATGATTCTCACAATGACTTTACAGTACCACTTAAATCCACATACATAATATGCATGTACTCTCGCATTTACTTTGTACTTTACTTCTTCATGAAACACTGCTAATAAATATTAACAATCAAGGATTTCTCTATAGAGGAACTTTTGATTCAATTCATTGATATGAAAGAATTGTTTCTTTTATCCTGGTGGATACCTGAATGTAAAATGATACATTCTTATTTTCACAATGTGGAAGGTAGTATATATTTTGTCATGGATGATTTGCCTGACCCTGTTCCCCTGAATGAGTTATCCAGACTCTCATAATTCAACATTTATTTCATTGACACATTCTGAACCTAACATAAAATATTGGTCAGCGTCTCTAAGCCGCGGCTTCCTCGTACATTACAGACCAAATAAAAAAAAGGGAGCACGAACCGTGTTGAAATATGAATGATGGTTTTGTCAATTGATATTGTACACTTATTTATTTTCTTCTGACTTTATATAAATGTTTGGAGCTTATTGGATGGCCCCTAAATGAAATCATTTGAATGTAATTTTTTATATAGAATAGAGGGCAAACAAGAAATTGGAGCCTTTTTAAGACTTCCGGTGACCATAAACATCAACATAACTACTATGCCGGTGCGATTCCCTCCTCCGGTCTCCCGCCAGTGGGCCACCGGCTACTCAGCCATGTCGAGATGATCTAGTAGCACTTTTGGTTTGTTAGGTTTATTTTCCTGATGGTATGATGGATTGTAAGAAATTCAACTATTTAATATCGATGATAGTAACATTGCGTGTACGTGCATAACCATGTAATGAAGACATGGATATATCACAGCTTAGACCTTGCTTGTGAGTAATATGCAAAGTTACAAGACAACTTAGTGGCATGCCATAACCCGAGTACAGTCTCAGCATATCTTCGTAGTTAATAGGGTAAAATAAATCTACTCTGGAAATTATATAACCAAATATCTGATACTTTTTCTATCTCGTATGAACAAATGAGTGATTGCTCAAATTTTACAACGCGTCTGCATGACAATAATGCGGATGTGTATGGGCATCGGTAGTCTTTTCACAACTACTGATACACATCCCTATTATTGTCATAGAGTTGCGTTACTCTCTTTTCCTCCCCCAATGGGCCACTGGTTTATCACAAACCGCACGAAACGCGACAGTAGTGACTACTGTCGCGGTTACGTCGTGGTTGCG
>JAFELO010000063.1:177411-198351 GCA_017140195.1 Eumaeus atala
TTTCAAATTAGGAATGACCTCAAAAGGTTCCGTTCGTTTGAACAAACACTTTATTGAGTGACATTGTGGCCCTAACGATAAACTTTCTAAAACGTTGGCAGTCCGATTTCAAAGTATTTTATAACGAGAGTGGACACTTGAACTGTATAAATTTCATTATACAAAGTGGAATTTAGGTCAGACCTGCCAAGCTTCACAATAATTTTACTACCATCAAGTTCAACTTCCTTATTGTTCTGAAATTTTATTACCTACATTAATTTATTGAGCCAGTGAGCTTCCAAATACAAATAACACATAAAATTCGTCATAAAAGTGATTATACTCATTATGCGTTATTATATAAAATACGTAATGTATAATATTATTGTGATAAAACTACACTGCTATTATTCCCGTATGATTTGACAAACGAGAAATCGAAGCCATTTGGTGACGACGCCCATTAACATCCACATATGTAGATTTATATATAAGCAGGTGAGTAGTGAAAACCGCCGCCCATAGACAAAAAACAAGAAAAAAAATGTATGCAAGACTAGTTGCAGACGCGTCGCCGGCCTTTAAGGAATAGGTATGATCTTTTCTTCAAAACTTGATGACCTCTAAGATGTGTTACATTACATCATCCTATACCATAGGCTATCGGCTACTCGCAAACAACATGAAACGCGACATAAAAATTAACCAGGTAATAGAATATGTAACAGGTCGAAAAGCAAGAAATACCAGATGTTGTCCACACCTAGCTCGACGTCATTTAATTGTCATGAACTATGTCACTTTGCCAATTTATTGGTAACTTTTCATACGATTTTTTTTGTATATATTTTGTAAAAGTAACATATGTAAGTGCCCACTAAGTATAGGGATTAAACTTATTCAATTTTTTTAAATCTTTAATAGAAAAGAAAAATTAATACTTCAATTAATTTCTATTATTAGGCATCAAACGAGCAGTTGGTTGATGACTACCGACGCCCATAAATATCCGCAAAATAAGTAAGGCAATGCGCTATCCTCATGTCTTCCCCCCTCCAACGGGCCACCACACAATAACAACAACACTCAATAATAATAATCAGTGGACTTATCACACCCCGTTATCCTAACTTGATGTTATGTACCCTGGGGAAATACGTTACAGGTACTGGGCAACTGAAATATATTTCATTTTTTTTTATAAATTTAAGCATTTCTATATATGTATTTATGATTTTTATTATAGAAATACATATAATACATAGATTAACATTTATGATCTAGGCGGCTGTAAATATTCTGACTTAAAAACACAAAGGAAAGCGGCAACTACAAAGCTTTACGTTCGCGAGATCAAACTACGATAGAGACGTCGTGCGACTGTAAACATCACGGCTCCAGTGGCTGTACATTATATTGATAACGCTATTTGCCAAATTTGGACATTGAAAACAAAGTCCATTCTCAAGAACTGGAAATATTGTGCCCCTTTATTTTACGATTTGTATTCTTATGGTAAAAATAACCTTTATTGGGTTTCAACTCTATATATCTTATGTATAAAACTAAGCCACTGGAAGGTGTCACTTTGTATGTGATCGTTTTTCTAAAATTTATACAATGGATTAGGTCTGCATCTATGAATAGAACGATTCTCGAGGCAGGTTTGAGTGTATAATTTGTCAAGGTATCAATCAGGACCGTGCTGTTTACGGGCGAAGCCGAGGCGGTTCGCTAGTCATAGTATTGCCGCTAGAGACTGGTAAGGTATATGGTGGATATGTTCCTTACAGGTTGTGTCATTATAACAACAATCATTATATTATGGCGGAAGTTACGATTATTATAGGTGATATCATAATCATCATCATTACCAGCCCTTATCGGTCCACTGCTGGACATAGACTTCTTGTAATGACCTATAAGGGCTAATAATGGTGATGATATACCTTGTATTAGTTCTCATAGTTATAGACCTTCAAGTCGTTTCAATTGCTATCATGGTCACGCTACATGTGCTATAATATCTAGACATTATCACCGGTCTTGACTTTGACAGATTCACTCACGTTTTTATACATATTACACATGTAAACTGCATAAAAATCATAAGTGAATGATTTTTATGCAGTTTACAGTCAGATTACTGACGATTATACGTAAATTCTGCTGCAAACTCGCTGTAACAATAAAAAATACAAATGGTACATTTTAACAACGTTGCGTGTAATTACTGAAAGTACAAATGGCTGAAAGAATAGTTAAAAATGAGGAATTCCTTTATACATTAAACTATAATATAATAACTACAGATGAATGCAGATGCATTTATATGTTGTTTCAGTTGCGCAGATGTCTATACACTACGTCCACGTCTGCTGGTGATGAATTACACCAATTGTGTATGTTATATAATATTAAATAAGTCATCACCATCATGGTGTTTAACTGCTTTTACATTTACTAAAATTACTTGAAGATCGATTGATGCTGATATTACGGTATTTGTTTAATTATAAAGCAAATTTAGCTCATCGTTTCAAGAATGGTCTTGTAGCTTGCGTAAAAATCTTAGTATAACACGTTCAGATTTCTATAATATAAAAATTAGGTTTTCAAAGACCAAAATTCACTATTTCTTTATCGCACAAAATTAAGTTATTTGTATTTCGGGTAGGTATAAAAACGTTCAATATTTTCATGATTAACATATATTAATTTCGTGCCTATGAATGGAATAAAAGTACTGCTATAATGTATACAAATTTAACATGGAGAAACCATGACGGGCTGGTCATTAAGTTTACGCGAATGTTACACATTCCAATAAAATCTCTTTTACCGCTATAAAACCCGTATTTTCATAGGGGGCAAAAAAGAAATTGGAACTTTTAACTGCTACCGACGCTAATGAACATCTGCATAATCATTATGCCCATGCGTTGCCATCTTTTCTTCCTGCCCTACAATGTTCCACTGGCATGTGGCTATTCACAAACCGCACGAAACGCGACACCGAAGATGTTACATTACGCCGGCATCGTGAGAGCGATAGGTACCTCCCCGGTCGTGCCGGCCCAATTCCGTTACATAGGATGATGTAGTGACATGCAAGATGCATGGCACTACCTCCTCCTATGCAGCGTCGTACTACCCCTTCCAAAATTCGACTGCTTTGGATGCCGGTATAACTGAACCGTTCAGTTCTCCACACGGCTACTAAAGCAACGGCCGCAAATGCAAAATAAATATGCAACTGCAACCAAAACATGGTTGCAGTTGCATATTTATGGCAATGTTAGTGCAATATCTTCTTGCTAAATCCTAAAACTATTTCGTGTTATGGAATTGCACACGTTAGTTAAATAAACAAATTTAAGTACCTATGTGTTACTGTAGCCAAACTGTATTCGAAGTCGAATGATTTATTTTTATAATTGAGATCAAATTTTAATCTCTGGGCGACCACTAGTCAGTAGAAATAAAAATAAGGTTTGGAAATGGTCTGGTATTTGACCTGATATCATTTAGAAAAAGGCTCAGAACCACTTTTCTTGATATAAACTTAAGTCCAACTGCAAAAGCAATCACAAAGTGTTTCACAAAACACTAAATGTATCAATACTAGTACAAAGTACGAGTATTGATACATTTTAAGTAAAACTTCTTAAACCATTTAAACCGTTAAGTACACATAAAAGACACAGTTTAGAAAAGAAAGAATAAATAATTTTGATACGGAGAAACATACAGTGTCCGCTGAGACGCCGCGCCGCACTGGTGCAACACGGCACTGACATTCAGTTAATAAGTAGGGTAGGGCTGGTAATCAAATTATACCTTACAACTTTTTTTTTCTAAGGGACCTCGACTTCTACTACTAGCGACTGACTAGCGAAGACTTTTGTGTCTTCAGGTTTAGGGAGACGATAGGGGGACATACCCCTCCCCTATTTTTCCGCAGATGCGAATAGATGTACCGGGTCAATTGTGGGCGTACCCTATAGTGACTATTTTTGGGACCGAAAAGGGGGAAACGGTCTCCCTCCCCACTCTAGTAGTTTAAATTCCGGTGTCGTGGATAAATATAATTGTGCTCGTTTAATGTTTGGCTTATCTGAGGAGGCCGGCCTCCTCACCCCCCCCCCCTCTGACTCGAGGGGTTGATTTACGCTACAAATCAGCAAAAAGCCGTATTCACGATTTATTTATTATTATTGGAGCTCTTTAAAGTCGCGTTATTTTATCTCTATATATCTAAGCTCTCAACTTACGGATTCGAACTCGGGCTCGTTTCCGTAAGCGGTGTGTGAGTTTGTCATTTTGTCAGTCATATGTGTTATAACTGTGTCACTATATGTAAGGTTTCATCGCTCGACTGGTACGAGCGGTTTATATGCCATTGGTTCTAGCAGGAGAAATGTATTTACGTTCCATCCATCCGGCCCAAGGGGGCCTGAAGTGTGTGTCGGTCTCAGGCCGTGAAACGATAGCTACTACTGACTGCTATCCGTTAGTTGGCCCTATTGGCATTTTACTGCGGAAACGTGTGTTGATGTTTCTTTGATTGTGTTATTGGACGGACTCAGTTACTGCTATCGCGATCGCGTCGTCGGCGTAGTGCAATACGTGCTTCGGCCGACGGTAACGGGAGTCGGTTAATAATGTCGGATCGTATTCCGACGTTTGGACGATTAATTTATTTTTGTGATCAAATTCACGATCTAAGAACTTTTGAGATAGCTCTTTGAAGTGTCCTTTAATCGAGATCAATTGAAAATCACAATATAGTTCGATGTTTCGGAAGTACCACGGGCATCCAGTAGCCATGCGTAAGAATCTATTTTGCTTTTCCTGCAAACGTTCTATTTGGGTAGGGGATATGTGCGCAAATGCTGCACTGCAATACATGATCGGTAGAATGCATGTAATATACAAAGGCATGTTTCCTCGTCTATGCGAGGGGTGGTTTAGTATGGACTTACTCTTCTCTGCATTAACCTCTACTCTCCAATTTAAGAACCATTCGCCGAGTTTGGTGACGGCCTTTTGGAGTAGTTTGGTTCCGTAGTTGAGGAGGTATATAATGTACTCAGTACCAGCCTGACAGGCAGGCCTAACTGGTATAGTTTGAAGATGAGGCCTTGATGCCAAATCTTGTCAAACGCCTTTGCAACATCAAAGAAGGCAGTGCCCGTGCCGCGTGGTCAGCCCTGTCTTTTGAGTCCCGATAGCACGTACTCCGTGAGGTGGTGTACTTGTTGTGGGTAGCTGCAGTTGTCGCGAAATGCGAACTGCTCTTCCCTGAATAGGTTTTTCTCTCGTAACACGGTTTTTAGGCGTGCGAGAATTATCCTTTCATAGATTTTACCTAACGACTCTATGAGACTTAGGGGTCAGTAACTAGTGAGATCCTTCCGGGGTTTCTATCGATGGCATTATATATATGTGCCATCGGCTGCTCATAAACCGCACGAAACTCGACAGCGACGCTGTCACTTTGCGCCGGTATCAAGAGAGCGAGAGGTACTTTTCTGGTCGTGCTGGCCAAATTCCCTTGCATTAGAGCCTTCATGGCACTACATCCTCCTACGCAGCATGGCACTGCCGCTTCCTACATAAAGAATATAGTATCATCAGCCGTTAAACGATCGCAGCAATTTCTTTTTCTTTTTTAATGCTGTGTGCTGACGGAAGCGGCCAGTGCAGCTTCTTGGTTGCTATAAGACACATCGGTCGACGCTCTCGGTGAGATTGTGGTTGACAGGCACAGAAACTTTATTTCCTTATTACTTATATAAAATTATCTCAATACAAGTAACTTAGTATTTAAAATGTATACCATTCCAGCCTAATAAAATAAAAACTGTGCGCTTTATCGATGGGAAGTTGCAATCCAATTCGATCCGCTTTCATTTCCTGTGAGACCAAGTGACAGCGACGGCCGCAGGATCATCAGTGGTGTTTATACATATAAAACAAAGTCCACAAAAGCTGCCTGGCTGTATGTGAACAAATTTTTCAAGATTTACTGAATGGCTTTTACCAATGGGTGGCTTAATACCCTAGGATTACTTTAATGTATAATTATCCCTGTTATTCACGGAAGTCGAGGCAGCTCGCTAGTTTAAGTAAGTGGTAAAGCGTGAAAGGAATTATACAGATTCCAATTACATAGCTTTGTCTTGATTATACTTTTTCATTTCAAATATATTTAAAAACGTACACTTTTTATAGGAATAGAAAACATGTAAGTAATTAAGTTCCACTGATTTGCGGTTTTTATCATTTTATTTTGGGGTGCTACTGGTTGAGTAACCTCCTCGGGGTGGGAAACGGTGTTCACTTGATCTTTCTACTTTCTCTTAGTGAAAGTTGTGGGTTCGGTAATCAAACGGCCAAGGATTTGACCCCCAATCTGTACTTGAGCGCCCGGCCGGAGATGCTTGGCTTGGAGGGAGTCCAGGTGCGAGTGCGCTAATATTTCTTATCGATCACGGGTTCCGCTCAACCCAAATGAGTATCACCAACACTATGGAACCAAAAAGCATTCCGAAAAGTTGTCCCCACGTGTGTCCTCGAAAGGGGGAAACACTCCTGTCGCTGGCGCTTCAGGATTCTGCCCTCCGTATCCGCAATTTTTTGCTGATTACGTTGATCGGACGGTGATCGGATGGAGCGGCAAGAAGACTGGTCGATATCAGAGTCAGGGAGCCGGATTTTTTATTATTTATTCAGAAAACAATTAGTGACATATAACAAGTAAGACATTGACAGATAAAACCATACACCAATTAAATGTTACACCAATGACATATGACTGAATAATGTAAATAATTAAGATTAAGGGCTCCCGAGGTATCCGCAAAACGTAAGATGTATAAGTGGTAAACCTACACCGTATATTAACTTCAATTTCACATCCGAGTATATAAATATTATGTGAATAGTTGTGGTAACGTAGCAGTTACAATAATATTCCACCCCACATGTGATCACCGGAAAGGTAGTTTCAAGTGCAAAAGGTAGTTTCAAGTGCAAGGGCCACCGCGCACACACTTTTCTGAACTTTTCTGTAGTAAATCATATCATACATAACGTTATGCTATAAAATTGAATACACAAGCTTAATACAGTGGAGTCAAACACTTAAATGATAAGTTTCTGTGATTTATACGTTGCTAAGTTTAGTTGGTTTAGTGGATTCTTTATATAATTATATATATCGTCGACATTACTAATAGAATCATAAACTATGGTCAATTTTACGTATATATAATAAATTACAGACCTATGA
Organism: Eumaeus atala; assembly: GCA_017140195.1. Taxonomy (NCBI): domain Eukaryota; kingdom Metazoa; phylum Arthropoda; class Insecta; order Lepidoptera; family Lycaenidae; genus Eumaeus; species Eumaeus atala. Next base: position 184,691 of record JAFELO010000063.1, read on the forward strand.
TTTACCTGTAGGGTAAATGTAAAATAATTTGTAAGGGTTAAACAGCATACTAAACTTAAGTTGGGCAGCGCGCAAACAATACTGGTTGCTGTGCTCGTTCGTGGGCGCGCACATACGGGTGAACATTGCGTTAGGGGCTGCGTACTTACGTGCGAGATTTGGTTGATCTCAGCAGCACAATGAAATTTATCTAAAATATTTTGCACCGATCGACGAATGGTGGCGGCTCTCAAACGTTAGTTCGTGTAATAAAAAAGTTATTATAAAAGAAAGGTGTTCCTAGCTTTCGTACTAAATTTACACTGGTGGAAATGATTATTATACAATTTTCGCAAGAATGTTTTCGCATCTTATAATAAATATGGGAGATACATCGGACTTTCTTGCCATAACTTTAGAATGTTTGACCAGATGTATTTACATTTTTTTTCCTTTGCCAAAGATTTAGCCTTGCGTAGTAATCCCTTGTTACGTTGAGTTAAGTGATCGTTTAGGTAGTAATATCCAGTACTTGCAAAACTTACTCTAACACGAATAGCTTAATTTTATGCAAAGATGCGACTAGATTTTCTTTCGTGTATCTATCGGTTGTTAAAAGATATGATGATAGGTTTCTCAACGTGCGGTACAAGAGTGGGCACCCTGGCAATGTCATTAACATTTTCTTTTTTTATAGGAAAATTACATTTGTCCCCAGTCTTCTGTGTCAGTTCGTAGAGATCCTCATTATTTTTCTGGGCTATCCTCCTTATTTCAATATTATTAGATCTAGCCCAATGATCCCTGTTCTCGAGTTCCTGATTTAGTTTGTCTATTTCCACTCACAGCTTCGGGACTCCGTTTGCCATCTCTTCAGCTATAGCCACCCTTGATCCTAGAGATTTAGTTGCGCTTGAAAACTTGTTTTTGCGCGTGCGCCATTTCTAGTAACGACTTCAAACTACTGCCAACCACCAGATTTATATGGTTCAGTTGTTCGAGCACTGTGTTACAATTTGTGTTCTATAAGATTCTATAAAGGGGTCAACAAGGGGGGTAAAGAGAACTCTAAGGTTTAGGTAAACTTTTATATACATTTATTCAATTGATGGTCTTTCCACATTCACAATCTAGGACTGACTTTTAATAGTACAAGAACAACAATGGAATCAACACAGTTTGTTTTTGATACTGGTTCGTAAAAAGGAGAGGGTATGATGTCTTAACTGGTAGTAGTTTGTCCGAGACTCTCGGCTGCAACTTGGATGGTCCTTTGTATTAATACGTTCTATCAAATTAATAGCCACACAGATCATGTTATTACTATTGTTAAAATGCACCCGTAAGATAATTAAGACAATGTAACATTGAATCACAACATTTAATAAGATATGAAATAAGTTGTCGGCAAGAAATCACGAATTCACCCTTTTTTATGAAATATAATTTTTATTTCATTATTTTACGTTTAGTACACGGCGGAAAAGATAAAACTATCTAACTATAAATTGCTGCAGGCTGACAGCGTCAGCGTTAAATCAATCCATCGTCCAAGCCATGCCGAAGAGAAAAAGGAGTGTCATTTTTTCAACACAGGTAACGTTAAGCCTTACAGTCAAAGATGACAGCTATAATTTTTTATAAAATATTTAAGTTTCTAAACATAATTGTTAAAACTGTGTCCATTTGATTAGCCATTGGTGAGGCAGGAGCAATTTGATTAGTGAAAGAGATAGGCTCGCCTTGTATTTTGAACAGCGCCAGTTTTAAACTGCAAAAAGAGGAAGTCCCGTGGGTTTGCATTAGGTTTGAGTGTAACGAGCAACTTGCAACCGCTCTTGAGCCGCTTAATTGATTGATAAATAAACAGTTATATGCATATGGCAGGAACTACAACTGCGCAATTGCTTATTAATTATTTGAGATTCAGAGGTATTTAATAAGTAGTATTGCAGCGGAGCGGGGCCGGTACCTCTCGCTTACATGACAACGCCTTGAAGTGGCAACATCACTGTTACGTTTCGTGCGACCTGTGAGTAGCCGTTGGCCCATTAGAGGGGAGGAAATGAGTATACCTTATTTGCATGATTGTCATGTGGCAGGCGAGTTGCTCGGTTGTGCTAAGTTCCAGCTATACTTCAAAAGACGCATACGAAATTCATTTCATAAAAAAAATCTTTAAATATACACAATAAAAATGCAATTAAGACGTATATATATTATAAAGCTGAAGTGTTTATTTCTTTGAAAGCGCAATCCTCAGGAGCTTGTGTAGTGTACTAGTAAGTAAACCTTTGTTTACTTAGTAAGTTAAGTAAGACTTATAGAGCTCTGTGTTGAAATACTAAAATAACCATGTACAATACAAGTATTCATCCAATCCTGGTGAACGATTGCGAAACAATGACAATCAAAGAGGAGAACGAGCCTCTGGTTTCGTAAAGGAAGAGCTACGGTAGGATCTTGGCACTAACGAAAATGCAGGACAACCGTTGAGAATTATACTGAATACTGAAATTGGAGTTCTAATATCGGAGCCACATCTGCGTCACCAAACCCCATCAACTGCTGTGGCTCGGAAACGTCTAGCATATATGTCATACCGTTTTTTCTCTTAATTTATTCCGCTCAGATTATATCTTTACTTTATGTATTTTTATATAGTATTATATGATAAAACGCGGTGGCGCCCGCAGCTTCCTTCGCGTACTTCTTCCATTTAGAATTTTCAAAGCAAAGTACATCCTGTATGTTGCCCAGGTTTATTATCTATACAAAATAGTTCTATTAAATTACGTCCATTAATTCCGTAGATTATCGTGTACAAACAATAATCATACAAACATACAACTTTTTTCACACAAATTTTTCTCTACTGCTGTTTCCTATCACCCTATTATTATTATTTTAGAACTGCCTCGTGGTCTAGTGGTATGTTCAGCCACAGACGTGAGGTCACGAGTTCGAATCTATACATATCGGTCGGACCATACAAAAAGTGCTATTAGGATTTTTCAAATTCTAATAACCGTCCGGAGTCAGAAATTTGCGCGGTTTTACACCCCCGTACCTCGGAGAGCACGTTAAGCCGTCGGTCTTGCTCCACATTCCGTTCAGGTCGTGTCGTATTGCCGTTCCATCGGAATAGAAGAATGAGGGAATAGGTAGTGTACTTGTGTATGCGCAAACACTTGTGCACCATAACATGTCCCGCGCAGATGGCTCTCAATAGAGATAGATGGCCGCTGTGGCCGAAATTCAGCTAGTACGACATTATTATTATTATTGTTTTCATTTTAGAAAAATATTTAACATATACATACACAGTTTTTTAACTGTTTTATTGTTTTATGTATGCATATGTATAGATTATGTTTTATGGACTGCTGGTATGATATTCTGTTTCGTAATCAATCTTCATACACTGCAGAATATTTACTCGTACCAATGTCCTATAATTATTTTCTCATATGATATTTGTTCCCATGAATTATATTTGTCTGATGGTTATGATGCAGAGAATTAGATATTCAGAAGCAAATGGCCGTATCTGGTCCCGACGTGTCCCCCGCATGCTAAGCTGTGAGTTATGATACTGGGCACACGATAGGAGAAGTAACCAGAACAATAAATTTAAAGTTCTATGTGTTTCATTATAGATTCATACTAATAGATTTTTGAACTATAATTAGAGCAGCAAGTACTGATTAAATAATGTTTTGTAATATCATTATCTATATATAATCATATAAAAGGGAAATACACTCACTTATTAGTCACGAAATCCCACAAACATGAAATTTGGCAGGTTCCTTTTAGAGCGCAGATATATGCTAAGGGTGAGTTTTTGGGTATGTATAGTATGCAGGTTAAACAGGGAAGCAGCCCCGTTGGCAATATCGCTAGCAGACTCGCGTCACCGAAGTCAATAAATGGCGTCCGAAACTTCCAGTCACGTGAAAGAGTTAATTTAGCTTCATATGATCATGGACTTGGTAATAATGATGTATATTGCATTATCGCAGAAGTTAAATGCTATACTTCGACATAAAAACGAAATGTTATTTACATCTGAATATGTAAACAGCTAAATTTAACAAATATAACACAAACTTTAATACAATATCACTTCAATAAAATTATTTTTACATGTATTTTGTCCAGTCTTTACTATTTCGCTGCACCAGTTGGAAATTTACGTCCCTGGGGATCTTATTCAGAGTGTAATTTATACTTTTATATATATTTTTGTTGGTAATTATAGTGAAACATTATCACAACATTCATTATTGATTTTTATCGTGTGTTATATTATTATTGCTATAATCAGGCTCAGTCGTCTACTCACTCTGGAAATGTCATTTTCACAAAAGAAGCACTCCGCAACGCATGAGCCGTCTCTCAGGACCTACCACTGTTAAAGTCGTGAGAAGCAGGTCAAACTGTCTGATCTGGACCATACATCTTGGGTGTGCTGAGTCATCCTCAGCAGGGCCACACTCATGGCATCACATCTGACACAGATATGTTCAACGCTTAAACAACGATGAGGCTGTGAATATTTTAATTTATTTATCGTATATCGATTACGTAATAAGAATCAATAAATTATGATAATCTTATATCTAAAATTTTGTATCAGTTACCATACTCCTCCGAAACGGCTTTACCGCTTTTACAGTTACTTCTTTTTATATGTACATTCTGTAGGTCTGGGAATCGGCAACTATCTACTTTTCATACTGCTAAGTGAATTCACCCGCGTAAATACGGTCCATAGTAGGCTATGTAGTAACGCGGTGAAACCGCGGGCGCAGCTAGTCTTATATACAAAATTCTAATACCACATTGTTAGTTACTTTTCCGAAACGGCTTTACCATTTTTTACCAAATCTTATGTGCATTTTAAGTAAGTCTGAGAATCGGCTACTATCTATTTTTTTATAATGGTTCGCCCAACGCGACAAAACAACGTTTGCCGGGTCAGCTAGTATGTTATAAGCACCTCAACATATTTGATTCCACTACAAGTACCTAATTGCGGCATTTTTGTCCCCTCTGGTTACCTGCCTTCACCTTATACCACATTTAGAGAGGTACAATTTTACAAGTAAGTATTTGTAAATGACGACTTTCCAAGAATGTTAAAAACGGCTATCAATTCCTGGTGCCGGAAAGCCTCTCAACGGTTATTAACAGTGTCATGAAGTGAGTGATGCGCGCCACACGCACACACACACACACACACACACACACACACACACACACACACACATCAGGACACAATACTTGTGCTCCTCAACTATTCACGTATATTTGATATCAATAACCGTACAGTGGTATTGTCTAAACTTGGTATTATGGTATCAGTCCTCATGCAATAGCGTGGTTTCGCAGTTATAAACGTGCACAGGTAGTTCAAGTAGGAAATGACGATATCATCGCCTCAAATAGGGGGATTCTTCAAGGGTCCATAATTGGTCCCTTGATTTTTGCACTGTACTGTGCTGATATCGTCGCATATCGTTAATATATATATCGTTAAACACTGCAAAATATAAAGGGCTAATACATTAGTACTTAATCCAAACATAACTAAATACATAATGATCGGCACCAGAAATCAGATACACAAAATTTCGCTCCTGTCGTGAAAATACTTGACGCAGAAATTGACCGTGTGGTTGAAGTACGAAATTTGGGTGTGCTTTTTGACGAAAATTTAAAGTTTGAAAAACATGTGATACGGATTGTCAGTCATTGCTTTTACAGGTTAAAGATTTTATATAAAATTAAAAGCTCTTTGAATACCGCTCTTCGGCTGCAGCATTTCGAGGTAGTTTTATATATTCGGTCACTAAGTGTTGGAATAATTTAACACCGTCTCTACGATCGCTAAATAGTGTCATGTTTGATTTTTGATTTGGTAACATTTAGAAGAGAACTCAGCCATTTGTAATAGACTCTTGGAACGCAAATTTTCATCAATTTCGATAGCCTGTATATGTGGTTCTAATATTTTTTTGGGAAGAACACTCACAGAAGTTATGTAATTAATATTGTCAAACGTTTGATTATGGGTGTGTCTTTAGCTTGCAAAATTTAAGACAAATAACACATTAGGGAAAATAATTTGCTTATAAATCTTCTGAAAGATGAGAAGTATGTGATGTGTGTTGAATTGTTCGCTATTATATGCTTCGCCTGTGTATTCAAAATTCACAATCACAATCAAAAGTATTTTTTTTAAGTCGAGGTAAACATAAAACCACAAAACCACCAACTTTCGGATTTTTACTTTATATAAGAGGAAAATTTATTGCAAAATCAGTTTTAGTAAGAGGCAGTTCGGTTTTGAGTTTCTGATGACTTCTGATGACCCTTAGAGAGGTAAGGAGGAAGGAGGGCAACGCAATTGGACACATTATGCGGCGTGTTTGTGGGCGTCGATAGTCGTCAAAAGGCTGTAGTTTGCTGTCCTGTACTACAAAAAGTACTGAAATTTAGCACAGATATGGATTACAATCGCAAAAATTTACTCTGGAAAAAATTGATAACATAAATTTTACGCAGACGAAACCGCGGAGCATATGTTATAGTTGCTAAATAATATCCAGGTAATAACTATAACTAACATTTCCGTGACACGAGTCGGTCCACATTGATTTTTATTAAATAAAAACGTATGTTACTTTTTCGTTACAAGTTACAATAGATCTCGGTGTGTAAGGCGAACCAAGAGGACTTAGTTCAATTTGAAATATCTCGGAATCCGATCTCTATTAACCAAATGTATGAATAGATATTTGAGCTCTCAGCATTATACAGTACAAAATAACACCTTCGTACACCAAGTATATATTAATGTATATGTTTAGCACATTTAATTATATCATAGCCTCTGTGGTGTAACGGAGCGGGTATCGCCTGTTAAGACCGTTAGCCGCGTGGGGTCCTGGGTTCCATCCCCAGATTGGGCAACTATTATTAAATGTTTCTCAGATTATTCTGAGCACGCATTACATTGTCCGGGATTGGAATGTGCCCGAAGTGGCCACAGACTTTGCCACCTATGACATCATGGGCCTCAGTACCTTGGCTAATAGTTGGTTGTTCTAGTATATCTACTGGACTTACGCGTTGTGAGTGTACTGGTACGCCTCTGCCTACTAGTTTTACTTTACAATTACATCAAAACAATTGAGCTCCGCTGAACTCCAGCACTGTTTAAAAGATTATTTTTGCTGCCTGCGAATGTAAATTAAAATTTAAACTTTATGTTTCAATTGTTGATTAAAACTTTCATTGGCATATACGAGACTGTGAAGAATGAAGGCATACTATAAATTTGAATTTAATCGTGCGGTGTAACCGAAAAAATACTTTAAGAAGTTTCCTGCTAATGAAGAGGGACTCAGGCAACCTTACGGCCTCCTGTATTTTCTGCATATTATTTTATACTTACCAATAAATATGCCATTTTTTTCCTACATTTTATAAAGAATAACACTGTTGCGTAACGTCGAAAATCAGGTGTAACATGTAACACAAATTTTCGCACTACAACCTGCTATGCTACGGAATTTGTTACTATTATCTGTGGACTTAAAATTAATATCTATATACTTATCAAACCATATTAGCCTAACCTTTTTGATGCAAGAAAACGTATGGGGCAAGGGCAAAGTCTGAGAATCTCCCTCCATTGCACTGTCCCAAAGTTAGAGTCCTAATCAATATTTCAAACCTCAATAAAAATAGTCAATAATTTGTTCTTCGACTTTTAAAAATACCATGGACTATAAGAACAACGTAAAGAAGCAGTAGACCGACGAAAGCTGATTTCCCTCAATTCGATCAAGTCATTTGTGAGTAAGCTTCGTGTTTTTTTTATAGAATTTTAAAAGAACGTAAAGTGCGATTCTGTCTTCAATTGAGACAAATGTATAGATCGACGTACGTTTGGTATATATGGTGACCAAATTAGACTTCTATTTTCTAAGCCTCCACTGTGTTGATGTAATGGAAGACAATCTCATCACCCCATCCTTCAATTATCTGTAGTTATATATATAGTTTCAGGAGCTTTACAGCAACCAAGATCGCGAGCTAGTTGAATAATGAAATAAACCGCAGTGAAATCGTTATAAGTAATTTTATATTAACAAGGAATTTGCTTATATGTCGTTATGTATGTATGCTGTAAGTTATTTAAACTTTCATGTTTCGTATTTCCTACAAAAGTTTTACCCCATCCTTTTTTATCTATAATGTTGAACTAAGAATGATGCCCAGTCAAATTAATATTCTTGTCAACAAATTATCTATATTTACTACGTAGAGTTTTCTGAGGTTAGTGACATTACAGCCGACTGCCAATGGGATCCTGGTTACATACCGGCGCGACTTACTGGTTAGTTCTGGTCGCTTGACTATGTTACAATAATCTGATGGACAGAATCCGGATACACCATTCGAGTTTCGAGGGTACAATGTGAAAATATCGTAGCACTCTGTTACTCTATCGGTATTTGTGTATGTAACAAAAGGAATTTGATGTCCTAGGACAATATGTTCTTACACGAATATTACACGAACATTACAGTAAAACTAATAGTACGGATTTTATGGCGATCTATTTAATTATTTAACTAGCCCGACGTTTCAGGAGCTTTACAGCAACCAATGTCACGAGCTAGTTGAATAATGAAATAAACCGCAGCGAGATCTTTAAAAGTAATTTTATATGAACTAGGAATTTGCTTATGTCGCTATGTATGTATGCTGTAAGTTATTTAAACTTGCACGTTTCGTATTTCGTACAAAAGTTTTATCCTCCGCCGATAGAATCAGTTTCACGTCTCGACACGTCCTCGAGTAATACACAAATAACCTAGCAAATTTCGCGGCAAGTTTACGCAAGATGCTTACTGTCTTCGTGTATATAATGTACAATACTTACACAGCCGAGAGTTGCATCGGGAACTCATTAGCGAATTGAACAACAAAGTTGCAAGTCACCGCGTGAATCTATGGCGAGTATATTCCAGTCCGGGCTGTAGGTTCGTTGCTGTGATGTATAAAATATATTTCTCAGTCATTCATGATTCATTTTTGAAATGAAAACATCTTTTAGGTTCTTTGGATCATCGCATCACATCATCGAATAACAACCACAATAAATACAGTTTTGAGTTCTCACTGGAGCTATATGACTGCCTCTGTTACTAATACTATTAATAAATCGATAGCAGTTTATTTTGTACATGTCGAGTCTGGATTTTTTTTAAATGAGGCCAAATAATAAAAGTTTTCGTACCAAATGAGCGTGACCGTGACCTATGGCGCTCTACGTGGGAAGCCTATGTTCAGTAGTGGACGTCGTCCGACTTTGTGTATGAGTCCTTAAAGCACACGCTAAGCGCCTCATTATAAAATTCTCGTAGAGTATGAAATATTTTACATTTAAACAAATTTTGTTGCTAGAATAATATGTTTTTATAGCATAAGGTGGTAAACGAGACATCAGAGCCCTTTGATGATGATGATGCAGATGCTTTGCCCTCCTATCATCCCACCTATGGCCCAGGGTAACGCCCCAATGCGTAGAAGTAATTTAGCGACGCTAACAAGATCATAGGATTATAAAATACTGTCATCTAATATCGGCCTATTATCCACCAATATACTTATTAATTATGCACATTTTTTATTTTCTCAGTATTCAGTTGAGTTTATAGCATGAACAGGTTGTATTCAGTGTAAGAGCGTCAGTGTTTGTGGATTATATGAAGACTTCGCTTAATGAAGCGTGTCAAGAACGCATAAATACGAGGCCACCGGTGCACTTCACTTCTATATCATGTTAGCCTCTTGTTATCTGACTAGTTTTACTAATTATATAATATAATATACAATTTAATTAATACAAGTAATTAAAATAACGCAGTCGTGAAAATGTGACTATCCAGAAACCGGTCCGGTACCAAAAATAAAACACAAAAATGATAGAGGTTCGTAACCAAATAGGAAGAGACAAACCCTTATTAATTCATCATGTCCGCCAGTCCATACGTTCGTATGTCTTAAAAGTTTTACTCGATGATAATGGTTTGAGTGTGTTTGAAATTTGGAAGGTGGGCTAATAAAACAAGTAGGTGTAGCTCTCGAAACATGATGTAACTGAGGGATAAATTAGGGTCTGTCTAAATGGTGTGATTATGCTGCTGAGATTCATTTATTTCCTAAAGTGCTAAAACACTTTTTTAATGTCCTCTAAATTTTAAGCCGCCGAGGGGAAAATTGTAAAAAAATATGATTATAAACTTCAATCAAAACTCAAAGGAAATCGATTTGAACAAAATTGGCTTAGTAGTTTAAGAGCTGTGAGATTTTTTGTTTGATATTATGGAACCCTCCATAGGCGAGTCCAACGCTCTTTCCCAGTTCTTATTAACAAAGGAGGACAATCGGAATTTTTTGATGACTTACTGATTAATGGTTATATAGATGTTTTGACCTACTTTATCCCATCCCACAAATAGCCACCAGCTTTTAACAAACCACCTGATATGCCATGTAGCCTCCTGGCTACTCAATAAACATCACTGACATGATACTTCATGTCAGTGATGCTTATTGAGTACGCAATTGGCTGCTGCTACCGTAAAATACTAAGTCTCGTTATATCTTAAGAACATTACGCCACTTGTATTTTGTCGGTAATTTCAATGATACCACTAACCGTACAATGTGTAACCAGGATTTAACACAAGATCACTTTTTGATACAAAATCTTCCTTATGTCCTTTACAGGATAAAAACCATCTCGTTGCCAAATTTCATTTCCGTCCTTCCGGTTTTTCGTGAAGAGGTAACAAAAACAAACGAAGGTATACTTACATTTATAATATTTGTATGGAACAGGTATGTTAAATTTTCATCCAGCACGGATATTACGAGGTGTGCCTTTACAACTCTCAAGAAATGTCTTTGTTACGTTGTTATTGTCAACAAAAATATATTAAACAATCGCAATTTGTTTTTATACTTGTTAGAGAATAGCGAATAAAATATATTTCAACTTTTTCCCGGTCTTTCCCCCCACGGAATTGTAACTTGTGCGGATAACAATGCCGTCTTGTATAATAACTACCGAAAATATAACGAATGTAATCGCATTTACTCCCAAAATAGGACTCATCGCTGCTGTTTCTACGACATAAGTAATACTTATAAAATCTAAAGTTCTCTTCTGAAAATTTTTATCAAACCTTGACTACACATATTCTCGGACGGCCTCCTACACTGTCGACTGGCGACTTGGTTAAGGTAGCGGGGAGCCGCTGGATGGAAGTGGTTCGTGGCCGTGACCTATGACACTCTATGGGGGAGGCGTATGTCCGACAGCGGACGTCGTCCGGCTTATAATGATCATACTGATACTGATTGTGATGATAGGACATGTACTGAACCCTAACACGTACTAAGCCCTCATCGAAACCCCAAGAGATGCGTAATATAACTCTTTATAACTCACTCTTGTTGCGTCTTATTACGTTTATAAGTTAGCTTCAACCCAAGAACTTAATGTTCAATTTGCCAAAGCTAGCGAACGCAAATAGGAAGCAATTTAATATGAACTTTCGCATAATTAATTGATTTATATGTCATACATTTTAATGTTATATAATGAATAAAATAAATAAGGATTAATGGCCATTTTGAGTAAAAAATCCAATTAATTGCTCTAATTGTACCTACGGAAGAATAATCCCTAGAGAGCTCAGCATACTTCGACCCTTTGCCTCAATACGAGTTGGTCACGCTGAGGTTGACAGGGGGCCTAGACCCCAATTGAGGACGTGGAAATAAATTTTTATTATTATATTTGAATTAAAAAAAAAAAAAAACATTTCACTTCATTAAAAGTAAAATAAGACTATGATGACAAACATAGTTACCTCGTCTAAAACATATTAATTTAAGACTTGTAAGGATTAACGCACATTTTAATCCCCATCTATGAAGCATGGCACTACTTTTTCCTATAATGTAATTATTTATATGTCATGGCCTTGACTAAAGTCAATTTAATTAGCCCGAAAAAATGTTTTTAACTAATTACGTTCCGTAATGTATTTTATACAGTTCCGCTCGCAGTACTAATGTGTCGACTTCGGCCTAATGATGGCAAAGAGCAAATAAACTCACTTAGCGCTCCTACCATTGGACCCTCGACGTTGTAACAAAACCAATACTCATTTATTTCTTTCTACGTTTATTTTATTTAGGTTTCTATTCCTTTTAATGAACACAATACTATTTTTAGCTATTGCAATTAGTAATTAATTTGTTTATAGCAGGGGTGATCAACCGTTCGATTGCGATCGATTGGTCCATCGTGGCTCATTCCCGAGTCGATCGAGGTTAAAAGTATGAGTACATCAACATCCATATACCATGATCAACATCATCAGCCGGACGACGTCCACTGCAGGACAAAGGCCTCCCCCATAGAGCGCCATAGTCATGCACAAATATAAAATTTAATTTGAAATTTCAAGAAATAGGAATTGGTAGATCCCACATGTTGTTATCGGCTTAAAGTAATAATGTCTGTGGACTTATTACACCTCGCTGGCCTAGTCCTGTGGTAAGCACCAAAAGGACTTGCGTTACAGGTTACATTAGATACCGGATATACTTAATATTCTCATAAATTTAATATATGTTTAAGATTTTTATTATACAAATATATATAATACATATACAAATATCCATGAACTGGGCGGGATTCGAACCCGCGGCCGGCCTTCTGGCGTAACACGCGGACTAACCGCCACGTCACCATTTGAGTCAACGGGTTGTCAAAATAAAAAATAAAGTAAACCTTAGCTCTCAGTAAGTTAGTCGTTCCTGGTATGGAGAATGTCTAATTGAGCAGTTTGTGCATGAAATGTGGATATAATACACCTTCACTTCAGATCCCTTACGAAGTAAGCAAAAAAACCGTGTACCATAAGTCAATAGAAACCTTACATACTTATACTCACACGCAGGTTGCGAACACTTTCTACTTTAGTACTTTCAGTAACTAAACGTCACCGGGAAAGTAAACCTCGATCACATGGCGTCACCGTAAAGTGACTGCCATGTTGTCGTGTTTCGTGCGGTTTGTGATTAACGGGTGGCCCATTGTAGTGGAGGTGGAAAGGAGGCACATGACACGCAATATCGTAGTGTCAACAACATCAAAGTGGATATCTACGGGCGTAGATAGTCGTCAAAGGGCTCGTCTTGCGGTAAAAATATATTATAAAAAGCTTGTCTTAGCATCAAGTAAATTAAAAAAAAACTTTACAAAATCAAAAATTCAGCCATGTCCAGATGATCTGGTTGCATCTCTGATTTGTTAGGTTTATTTTACTGATGGTATGATGGATGTTTACTGATGGTATGATGGATGGTAATAAATTTAACTATTTAATATCGATAGCAATATTGCGAGTACGTGCATAACCATGTAATGGATACATAGATATATTTTAGCTAAGACATGGCTTGTGAGTAATATGCAAAGTTACAAGACAAAAGGCATGCCATAACCCGAGTACAGTCTTAGCATATCTTCGTAGTTAATATGATAAAAACAAATCAACACTGTGGATATCATGTAACCA
>JAFELO010000063.1:198881-227752 GCA_017140195.1 Eumaeus atala
GTGTACATTTTCATTAAATCTATTTTATTTCAAACAAACCATTTGCAATATAAATTAATCTCGTTCCTCGGGTTTGAGTAAGTACGAGTGAAATTACAACGAAAATACTGTAGCTTTATGTGATGAGTTTGTAAGAATGAAGAAAAAAACGATCTCATCTCTGTTATGCCTTTTATTTCAATCAGACGGAAGTTTCCCTATCCGTCTCATTTATTGCCTTTATTTTGATTAAGTCATCAAAAATATTTTTAGTTTAGCTAGTTTATAGCTGCAAACGTGTTAACTAACTGTCGAAATGGAAGTAATCCTATTGGGTAATAATAAAAAAAGTATATCAATACAAGTAGCAGATGGGAAGAGAGTGACCAAATATATAATAATCTTTTGCACGATATAATGAAATATATAATAGTAGGTATGTCGTCGTAAAAAAGTCGTCGGGAATAAAAATAATTTCTGATACAGTGACCATATCTATAGTGACTAGCTGTCTGCACAGAATAGATTATGTAGATTATGTATATAGATGCACAAATGTTTCGCGGAGTGCACTCTCTGTTCCCTCACTCTACTGTTCCGATTGAACGGCAATCCGACATGAGAGGAGTATCGGGCGCAGAACTGACCCACTGCTTAACGTTTCCGCCATCTTCCTGACTTGGGACTGCTGTTACGAGTTGAAAAATCTCAATCACCAATATCTGACCCGGGTCCCGAACCCTGGACCCCTCGACATACTTGTGACAGGTGTACATAATTGTGACAGGAGGAGGGTCTCCTGTCACAATGTATTTACTTAAAAGGATAATCCAGTATTTTTACGAAGTTATTGTAATCTGTGCCAATGAATAAAGTTTTTTATTTATTTTATTTAATTAGAGTAGCGGGCTGAAGATTATCAGAAGCGAAACATAATTTTGGTTGTGAAATTTCGGTGACACATCTAGTTACCTTCCTATTGCCTTATGTGTGTTTATGGTGTTCCAGTCTGCTCAGAGTTACGGTGCTTCAGCGATTCTAACTAATGATGACATAAATGTGACTTGAACAATATAATAATCTCGAGACGAAAACGTGATAGATGGTAAACCATCACACTAATATTTGACAAGCTATGTAGCAAATAGTATTGGTACTCTACGAGATATATGGACATGACTGAAAGGATGGATTGATTTTGTGAAATACGGTGCAAGACAAAAGTCAATTAGATTACTAGATTTAATGGAGCAGAAGCAGAAAATGTGTTGTGCCGGTCAATGCAGGAGAATGATAATAAAGTAAAAGGCCCATTAGATAGGAGAAGGAAAGGAGGGGAACGCATCTAATAAAGCGGACGTTCATTGTTGTCAGTAGTTGTCAAAAGGCTGCTATTGCTTGTTTGATTTAAAAAAAGCTTTTCATTTTAAGTGTATTAAATATTTTTGGTTTGACTTCTCAATTCCAAATGCTATATTTATATTTTAAATTGAAAAATCGCATCGAAAATTATGTACCAAAAATTACTTGTATAATCACAGTATTTTTTTACACTCCCTTTGTTCTTTTAAGCTATACCTTTTTATGATTCCAAAAAAAGTTGATCGATCGCCATGAATTTTGCAAAACAACAAATTTGGCAAACGCCCAAGTTAGAGGCGTTTGCCAAATTTGTTGAAACTCCTCTTTGCAATGTAAAGAGCTTTGATGTAATCAATCATTGTTACTTCATATTTTAAATAAAGCAAAACCGATCTTGAAAATATAATATAATACAAATAAACTTCCGTTCGGTATGAAAAAGTTTTATGACATTTCGGATAATGTCTGTTCCTCTCGCTCACACGATACCGGCGTAAAGTGACATCTTCGGCGTCGCATCTCGTGTGGTTTGTGAGTGGTCGGTGGCCCATTGGGAGAGGAGGAGAGGGTAGCGCATCGACAAAGTAACTGTGCAGATGTTAATAGTAGACGGTAGTAGTGAAAAAGCTCCTATTTCTCATTGACCCTCCTTATATCATTAAAAAAATTGCGTCCAAACTAGGCTGGTACAACCGGTGAAATATATTACCAAGCATTATTTACTTAAGCATTGATCGGGGTGTGAACTGGCACTGCAACATCGCACTTTGTGTGGCTTGTGAGGGCTAATGGCCTAATGATATTTTTGTGGTAGGCTGTAGATATTGGTGATCAATTACTATCAAATAAAACAACTTCGCTTTGGCCCCAATGCATTTAACAGCATTCATTTGTTTAATATACATACATTCAATATAACATACATTAATATATCATACATCATAATATACATACATAAATGGTTTATCGACAACGCAAAGGGAACCTAAATATTTAATAGGCGAGTGATCTTGAGTGCATCGTTGGTATTATATCAAATGCTACGCCTACAAGGCACCTAAAAGTGCTACAAATATCATGTGCTACGGACCGAAGCACCCCAAGTATGATGTGACATGTGTACGATATATTTTACAACTTGCAATGTGTTCCGGCCTCACACGGATCTTTCACGTATTATAACAACAAGAACAAATAAATTCATGGTAATAATGATGCAATGACATGATAATGAAAGCACATCAAATTTATTACAGACCAACGTCTGTCAGGATAGCTGGTTGTGGTTGTCAATAATTTATGTAGCGAAAGAAGAATTTATTTAAAAAAAATCAAAACTTTCGTTACATTATCGAAGTTTATCATAAAGATCAAAATGTTTTAGAAAGTGTTATATAGTATATGTTCACTACAAATAATGTATGATTCTGATAGTAAAGTTAGTTTCGGAGCCTATTCCGTGCAAACAAATAATCAAACAATAAAGCATTTCATCTTTACAACATTACTTAGTATACATGTTAATGAAACGACTGGACGTGAGTTTGAGTGCACGCTGTACATAAATTATATTTTCTTGGGTACAGTGTGTGGTTTTTCCACACTTCCCAGATTTTTGGTTCCAACCACTTATTCAATAATAGTATGTTAATCGTGGGTGGGATTATACTTGGGAAGAAGTGGCTTTCCAGCAATGTAATAGTATAGTGCGTTTACCCTAGCAACAAAGAAAATTCTTGAAAATAATAACTGGTTACTCATAAACATATTATAAACCATATCAAATTATGTCCTGATGACCTATTTGTAATATTAGGAGATTTTAATTTGAGTAACGTTAATTGGCTTATGCATAACATTTTGTGTAAGCGGTGAAACACAGATTTAATTTTTCGATACAATATCAGAGTGAAAATTAAATCAATTTAATTACTGCTATAAAATCAATAATGCTCGATCTTGTGTTTAGGAACTCTAAACTTGTCATTACTGCATGTGATGTCCCATTAATTCCCAAAGATGCCCATCACAAGTCTCTGGACGTTCTCCTGAGTATTCATATGGATAAGCTAACTCCCAAAACGAAACTTAGATTAAAACACTTCTTTGTATCGGCAGATTATAATAAAATTAACTCCTACCTTGGGGAAATTGACTGGACACAACAATTAAATAACGCCTCCTTCGCCGACTCCGTAGATTTTTTCTACCAATGCATTAATTATGCTATTAATCATTTTGTGCTGCAGAAGATTTTGTATTCTTTGAAATTTCCTCCCTGCACTCAGCAGTGCCTAAAAGGTAGGTAAGGTAGGTAAGAAAAACTAAATTTCTTACATAAATTTCATACTTAAAAATACAGCTCACACGAGATTCCCCGTACTCAGACAAGGGGCTAAGTCTCCGAAGCTGAATGCTATATAAAGTATATCAATCAAATGGAATAAAGTATTATTATAAATCCTAAACTGCTCTGGAATTTTTATAAAACAAAAAACGGGGAGTAAATCTGTGCCATCTGCTTTGACGTACAATGGGGCCTCCGTCGATAGTGGTGAAGGCATCCGCAACTTGTTAGCGACCTACTTTCAGTCCACATATCCATCCATCAGATAAATAACGACCCATCCCTTCCTAGTACATCACCTCACACAGTTAGTGATATTGAAATTACCCCATCCCTAGTTTACAAATTACTTTCTACCATGGACAAATCTAAAGCAGCCGGGCCTGATGGTATACCTCCTATATTTATCTCTAATTGTGCCATTTCCCTTACCAAACTCCTATATATGTTATTCCAGCTCTGAGTAAAGGAGGGTATTGTTTCTACCATATGGAAGTCTGCCTTCATCACATAAATTTTTAAAAATGGAACTAACCGTGTAGTAACCAACAATCGCCCTATTTCTAAGCTATGTTTGCTGTTTGTAAAAATTTTCGAACGCATTGTTTACAATCAGGTTATCAATACCTTCTCCAGCTACTTTATATCTGAGCAACATGATTTCATTGAAGATCGTTCAGATTTCATTTCGTACGCCATGGATGCCGGAGGCCAAGTATATGCCATTTTTACCGACTTTACAAAAGCTTTTGACCGCATAGACCACAGAATGCTTCCGCAAAAACTTCTATCAGCTGAAGTGATTAATGGGTATACATCCAACTGGACTTTGGTGCCGTCTGGAATTAAACAGGGCTCACTAATTGGGCCTTTGCTGTTCAATATTTTTGTTAAAGTTGTCAGCTCCTGTCTCACCCATTCTCATTTCCTTCCTTTCACAGATGATATGAAAATTTTTAAACAGATTAAGGGCGCTCAGGACTGTATTCTTTTGCAGAAGGATTTAGATGCATTTAAGCATTACTGCGAACTAAATAAATTACATCGTAACATATCCAAATGCCTAACTATCACCTTCAGTAGAAAGCTCTCCGTAGCGTACTTCACCTACTCGATAGGAAGCAGAAAGCTGAAGCGTGTTGATGAGACCAGAGGACTGGGAGCAATTCATGTTGCAAAGCTCGCTTATGAAAAACACATTGACGCTGTGTCTAAAAAAGCTTATAAGGCCATGGGTTTTGTATTAAGATCTTGTTCGCAATGCTACAGTCCCAAAATCGTCAAAATTCTTACGAATACACATACCTAAGACATCACACGGCACTAACCATAGCATCTCACATCTCCAATTACAGACGAAACTCTTTCTTCATTGGATCAGCAAGTACGTTTAGAGGACTGGTTGATGGCGCCCCACTAGATCTTTTCTGCTTGTCTCATAGCCAGTATAGGCATTTTTTCATAAGGAGTGGCTCAACATAATTTAATTTTCTTGTACTTATATATGTATATTTTTTTTCCTTCCCATAGTCTTATTTTTCTATTAACAGTGTTTCCCTATAAAAACAAGCATTTTAAACCTAAATGCGGAAATAACTTAACGTTAACTTTACTTAACTGTGTATATTTGCTCAATCTTGTTATACTTTTTGTTCATAATACTGTATTATTTACCAAATGAAATAAAATAAAAGATAATCACATATAATAATAGATGATGTACCCCTAATTAATTAGCGAATCGAACTTTTTTTTATAACATTTTATAAACCTTTTGGAAGAGAACTAAATGAACGTCTGTTCTACAATAGAAAGAGATCGATAAATCAAGGATCGTTTGGTTTATATAGGAATGACCAAATTGGGATTTTAATATCTATGGTTTTAAAGGTCGACACGTGACACATAAACGCGAGGAGGAAAATGCTTATGTTTAGTAAACAGTTATTTGCTGCTGGCGTTTATTTCTGGGTAAACGTTCGCTTTTATAGAGGTTGGATTATTACTTATTAGCGATCATAAACGAAAAATTTTAATCGGTCTACCAATCGGCTTGATTTCTTAATTAAATGGACCACAATGCCTCATGGTAAACATGCTCAACCACTTATGAGGTTCTGGGGTCGAGACCCGGGTGGGGTGAAAGTTTCATTAGGATTTTTCGATTTCTAATAACAGTCCGAAGTCAGTAAGTTGTAACGGGAATGTATCATACGTTCCCGTGCCTCGAACAGCACGTTAAACCGTTGGTCTTGAGCCCCATTTCTCTCCGTTCATGTTGGATTGCCGTCTCATCGGAATAGGAGAATGTGTAGGTAGTACACTTGTGCTTTGTGCACTACAACATATCCTGCGCAGTTGACTAGTATCTATAGATATGACCGCCGCGGCCGAAATTTTGCTCAGATGATTTTATACATTATACTAATTTCGAATAATCATCCGTAATTAAAGACGATTGGATTTTTATTCAAACGTAGCGAATCCTCCGGAATGAACGTCGAAACGTACTCAACTGTTCTCATCAATCCATTGAGGATCTACAAATATATTAGCTTATATTTTTATAGCTATATTAATTTACTATACGAATAGTACGTTGTTGTACCAAGAAAAAAAACTCGTTTTCACGAATGTACGTGTTGAAGTAAGTCGTTATAATCTTAGTTTCTACGTCCAGCACTGGACGTCTTTGGGAATCATCATCAGCAGTAGCTGATGAATGTTCGAGTTACCTCGATTATATAGTCACTTGACGGCGCCGCAGGGAAATGAAAATCTATAAAGTACACTAGTAGAAAGGACGCGCTAGATATGGTTTATTAGTCACAGAGTTCATTTTCCTTCATAAATATATAATTTCGAAAACATCAAATATATTTTTACTCTACGTTGGCTACAAAAGAGTAGATAAGTCTCAACTTCGTTGTAAGCTCGAGATGACCACTTGCTGGCGGGATCTCGGCTATCCTGGAAACGGAAGTTAAGATGGGATGGGAAATGGAATTCTTGCTACTTTCATTGTTAAAGTATGATATCCTCAAATTTGTTGCTGAGATAACTTTTTAATCTGCACTATTATTTGTGTTCCATTGTCTGCTTCACATTTAGTTATTGTAATTATGCTAAAACAAAATTTTAAAATTTTAAAATGTTTCAATACTATACATATATTGTGATTATAAATACCCCTTTGTACTAAAATTATTATATGCTCTACTGTTGAACAAATATTAATTTTGAGACAAAGTTACGTAAGGAAAGAGGCTCATATATATATTTACTCGACTTAGAGACATTAATAACTATTAACATACGTAATAAATAATTCAAGGCACAATCAAAGAGGTCTAAGATAGTTAGCGTTCATTCAAGAGACCCAGAGTTGGTGGAGCGCGAGCGTAATTGTAGATGATGTAATGAACAGATAATTTATTAATAAAATTTTGTACAGCTTTATTGCTACAATAACGTTATCTGGAAAATTTGTGATGACCATTTTTTTATAGAATTGGCGGGTAACCGAGCAATCTCAGGCTATTTACAACCACCAACGCCCAGGAACATCCACATAATCACTATCTTCTCCCTCCTTCTCCCACCCAATGGGTCACCAGCTACTAATAAACCGCACGAAACACGGCTGAAGGTGTCACCTTACAGCAGTATTGTATGAGTGAGGGTATCTTCCCGGTCGTGCCGGTCCAATTCCTAAATGATACTTCCTCTTCCTAAATCAGATTGCTGTCGATGCCGGTATAACTAAACCAATCAGTTCTCCACACGACTACTAAAGCAACGGCCGCAAATGTTTTTTGGTTGCAGTTGCACATTTATGATAACGTTCGTGCAATATCTTGTTGCTCTAAACCCTAACACTATTTCGTGTTATGGGATTGCACACGTTAGTTAAATGAGCAAATTTAAGTACCTACGTTTTACTCAAATACGCAGCCAAACTGTATTCGAAGTCGAATTACTTATTTTTATAATTGAGATCGAATTTTAATCTCTGGGCGACCACTAGTCAGTAGAAATAAAAATAAGGTTTGGAAATGGTCTGGTCTTCGACCTGATGTCATTTACTTATAGAATTTTATTAAAATTATACATAAGAAAACCTAAATCCAAGGGTAAAAGTAACCACAAAATGTTTCACAAAACACTAAATGGTTAGTTCATAGTAAGAGTATTAATGCATTTCAAGTAAAATTTCTTAGGCCATTAAACACACATATAAAATACAGTTTAGAAAAGAAAGAATAAATAATTTTGACACACACACCGTTGTTTCGCCCTGCCCGGCGAAGGTCGTCTCGATACAAGGGGGAGGGAATCCCACGCTACGATTGTCTTGACGAGGTCTCCGCTCTGAAAGCCGTCTGCACCAACGGCTGTCTGATGGACACATAAT
The DNA here is from genome assembly GCA_017140195.1 of Eumaeus atala. Classification (NCBI taxonomy): domain Eukaryota; kingdom Metazoa; phylum Arthropoda; class Insecta; order Lepidoptera; family Lycaenidae; genus Eumaeus; species Eumaeus atala. Next base: position 206,984 of record JAFELO010000063.1, read on the forward strand.
ATACATTGTAATTTATGAAACACAGACGGTTAAGTTGTATGAACAGTACAGATTTAAAACAAAATTTGAGCCGTAAATATTTTTTATTTGTGTAGTAGTGTTACGGGTTCTATTTAGGATAAAGTTTTACAAGTTGATTATATTGATGTCTTAAGTTTATGCGAATGTTACTCATTGCAATGAAACTATTTTTATGGATTTTATCGCGGTCTATTTAAAGAGTTGATTTTACTCGATCGTAAATTTGAACCTTATTAAAATCCTCCCCGCTAGTTATTAGAAGAGCACAACTGCACCACAAACCGTAATAAAATATATATTCTTCTTAATAGCTATCAAATAATAAAATAAAAATCATAAATTCCGGAGAGAAGGGGAAAAACTAAGTAACACTGCAACTATTAAATGTTAGATCCAAAGTAGATACCTAAAATCAGCAAAAGTCACCTTTCGCACAGATTTTACGAATCTCATATGTGACATTTATTCAATTAACGGTTCTTGTTCACAATAAGAAGCTTATCTTAAAAAACCAATATCATAAGAGGAAGTTTTGGGCGGTTCTGTATGACATCTATCTCGCGAGATCGCATAGAAAAAATACATTTTCTAAACTTCGCATAATATGATGGATAAAATTAGATTTCAGAGAATATTACATTCGCCTATTTCTGCATAAAATATTATATTGTATCCTTCTTCTAGTATTGTTACTAGGATCTACATAGTTATCATTAGTATCATTTTTAACACAGTAGGTATAAATGGAGATATCAACTTATACGTATACAATAGTCGTCGAAACCACAATTACGTGAGATTTAAGATAGCGAGTTGGGAAATGACTTTAAACTTTAGTTTTGTTGTACGTGACTGTTTGGAACAAAAGTTGCCAGTATTTTGCAACTTACAGCTATCGCTAATTATGTTTCCTAAACGGTTCACTGAGCACAGAAAAGAAGTTTATCTTAGCTTATAATTTTATCTTATTACAATGCTGCTATGCTACTTCATTAATTTTAATTGAACTCTATATAATGTTATGATTGAAGATCGAATTATTAAAGTATCAACTTAAAGTAACTTTTTTTAATAGCATAAGGGGCAAAGCGCAATCGGAGCCTTTTAATGACTGCCGATGTCCATGGACATACCCGTGGATGTGACGCAGAGGCGTTACCATCCTATCGTTCCTCCCAATGTGCCACCGGTAACTCACAAACCGCACGAAACGCTACAGCGACGCTGTCACTTCGCGCCGGTATCAAGCGAGCGAGAGGTACTTCCCCGGTCGTGCCAGCCAAATTCCATTGCATAAGAGGATGTAGTGTCATGCACCATGCATGGCACAAAATTTTTCTGTGCAGCATGCCACTACCTCTTCCTACATAAATAATGTATTACCATCAGTCGTTAAACGATCGCTGCAAATTTTTTTTTCTACTCTGTGCTGACGGAAGTGTCCAGTGCAGCTTCATGGTTACCACTATGGCGACGGTCTAGGTGAGATTGTGGTCAATAGGTTCACATCATCTTCTCTCTCCTCCATTTCCTTCTTACTTTTGTCATATAAAATGATTTCAGTACACGTACCGTAGTACATAGAATGTATATCATTCCTTTATTTTAGCTGGTGTCCTTGAATGTTTGCCTTATTCGACCCGCTTCGTATCCTGTACTTTTTCAACTACCAGCTAATGAGACAGACAGGGGTAGACAGAGGTGTCGTTGTTCAAATCTAGTAGTTATGACTTTACCCCCGTTCTGTCCGCTGATTGACTTATTTGATTAGCCAATAGTATTATAAATCTATGAGAGCCGCAACTACAAAGTAGCTGACATTATAGTCTTTTAAATACCCGTGTATTGGGTTTAAAACGAATGGTGTTGGTTAGTAAAATACAAGAGTATAAAAAACTATTTCAAGATGGCGGCTCCCGCCAAATGATTTTATATTTATAGCACCGTCATATTGACGTTGAGTATCAGATAAAGGAGCTTGGCTAGTTGTATATGTATACAACTAGCCAAGCTCCCTTATCTGATACTCAACGTAAATATGTATTTATTTACTATAAAAACTTTAATATTAAAATTTCGTCTTAATTGTGATTACATATTAACTTGGAATAGCTGTATAGAACCTAAATGTATCTGACAGGAACGCCTACAGGTTTACTACGTACGAAATTTAAAGTTGATACCCCTGTTTATACCTACTGTCTGCTGTTGAAATTAATGATAACTACGTAGATCCTAGTAACCATACTAGAAGAAGGATATAATATAATATTTTATGCAGAAATAGATGAATGTCATATTCTCTCAAATCTGATTTTATCCATCATATTATACGAAGTTTGAAAATGTATTTTTTTCTATGCGATCTCGCTAGATAGACGTCATACAGAACCGCACAAAACTTCCTTTTATGATATTGTTTTTTTAAGATAAGCTTCTTATTATGAACAAGAACCGTTTATTGAATAAATATCATATACGAGATCTCTAGAGGTCCGTGAAATCTGTGCGAAAGGTGATTTTGTAGATTTTAGATACCAACTTTGGATCTAATATTTAATAAACCATGTTACGGAGTTTATCTCCTTCTCTCCGGATTTTATGATTTTTATTTTGTTATTTGATAGCTATAAAGAAGAAAATATATTTGACTATGGTTTGTGGTGTGTGTTAAGTGTCTAAAATAAGATTTTTAGTGCAATCGTCCGTCCGTTATCATTATAAATTAAATTAATTATTTGGATGTTTTAATACGTGTACGTAATCTCAAGTTTTCCTTTAAATCTGTACTGTTCGTACAACTTAATCGTCTGTTTATAGTCTGTATTTCATAAATTCCTAATATGTGTCGATCAGGCAACCGATGAAGCAGGCGGCTTCTAGAGCGGAGATCTCGTCAAGGTAATCGTAGGACGCCCTCCCCATGGGTATCGAGACGACCTTCGCCAGGCGGGGCGAAACAACGGAATGAGAAGAGACGAAGGTTGGGCTCAGTGGCGCGCCTTGGGATATGTCTATGTCTAGCAGTGAACTAACGTCGGCTGAAGAAAAAGAGAGAGAGAATATATAATATATTATTAATAGCAATGGTAAGGAGTCATTTGTTTACGCATTTGTTACGAGGGCGCATCGGCATAGTAATTGTGTGGATGTTCACGGGCGTCGGCAGTCGTAAAAAGGCTCCGATTGCTCGGTTGACTCCCAATCCTATGAAAAAAAGTTCAAATTATTTGAGAAAACCTAATTGTTGCAACAAAGCTGTACCAAGTATTATTAATAAACAACCTTTAATTACATCATCTAGAATTACGCTCGCGCTCCACCAAGGCTGGGTCTTTTGAATAACGTGACATATGTTAGGCCTCTTTGATTGTGCCTTGTATTATTTATTACGTATCTTAATATTTAATTATATGTCACTAAGTTGAGTATAAAAATAACATATAAAAAATAATAGACTTAAGTTTGAGTAAATATATGCATGAGCCTCTATTTGTACTTAACTTTGTCTTAAAATTAATATTTGTCCGACAGTAGAATATACGAGTATAATGTTTTTAGGACAGAAGGGTAATTATAATCACAATATATGTATATTATTGAAATATTTTAATACAAACGTTTTAGCATTATTACAGTAAATAAGTGAGAAGCATATAATGGAACGCAAATTAAAGTGCAGATTAAAAAGTTATCCAAGTAACAAATTTGAGGATATCATACTTTAACAATGAACGTAGCAAGAATTCCATTTCTCTTTATTATCTTAACTTCCGTTTCAAGGATAGCCAAGATCTCGCCAGCGAATGGTCCTCTCGAGCTTACAACGGAGTTGAGATTTATTTACTCTTTTGTAGCCAACGTAGAGTAAAAATATATTTGATATTTCCAAAGTATCAAATATATTTTTGATCTATGTTATTATTATCAGCCCTTATCGGCCCACTGCAGGACATTGGCCTCTCTCAATGATCGCCAAGACGATCGATCTCCTGCTACTGGCAACCATCCCGTACCAGCTACTGCACGGAGATCGTCTTCCCATCTGGTGACACCCAACCTAGCACGTTCAATAGCCTGTAGAGCTATCGCAAACTTGCGGATGCTCGTCATCACGGGGAGACCGCATTGGTTGAAGACTTTCGTCTTCAAGCTCTGTGATGTGGAAGCTTCCGGAATGCTGCACAACCCAACTGAATTCTTCTATCGGCTTCCTTCTCGAAGTTGTATCTACTTAATTGCAATAGTTGCCTAGTTGCCCGAAGTAGACGTATTCGTCTACGATTTCGAGAATAGCACCATCGACGTTGACCGGCCAAGGGAGAACGAAGAACGAGAGAAATGTTCGTCGAACATGACCTTTGTCATGTCCAAGTTCATTCACATCAAGTATCACAAAGTTAAAAGTCTATTCTGGTTCTCTTAGTACAGGTTCGCCTCCTGCTTTAAGAAGCTCGACTGTAATTCCGTCCGTGCCGGAGGAGTGAGTGGGGCTCAAGGGCAAGGAGCGTAAGGAAAAGAAAAGCGCTATCGCGGACGACGTCATCTCTACTTGGCAGTCACGCTGGGCCGCTTGTGCCGACGGAAGGGAGCTGCACTGCTTCTTTCCAGAAGTTACAACGCGTCTGGCATATCAATGGGTGGAACATGAGTACGTTACTTCACAGATACTAACAAGGCACGGGTGCTTTCGAGGTTGCATGCACAGGATGGCGTTAAGTGACCTGCCAACGTGTCCTTGCGGTCATGAAGCTGAAACCAGAGACCATGTACTGTGGGAATGTAAATTGTAAAAAAACGAGCGAAACATGATGCTGGACGGCGTCATCGAACGGAATACAGTGGGCCCAGTCTATCATCAGAATTTGGTCGCAATGGAACAGAACTTTAGGCAATTGAAGACATTTGCGCATACATGGCACGCGAAGAGGGAGGATAGGTAACGACATAGCTGCAACGAGATAATCAGGATTGACGAGGCCGATGAAATAACGAAGGGCAATTAAATAATTTGTAGGGAGTCAAGAATTACACGTTGGGGAACAGAGCCGGTGGGGAAACTACCGTGTATCTCCCATGATTCGCTCCGTATACCGAGAGGTGGGTAGGAGCATGGGTGGAGGTGGGTAAGTGTAATTCCGTCCTTCCCCGGAACTTTTCCCCCTTTAAGCTGCGCAAGAGCCAGACTAGTCTCATTCAAGCTGACGTCCGGCAAACAGATGTCGTATCGGGCTTGCACGCGGATCGTTGTTTAGGATATGAATAAACCAATAAAAGTGTTTTATTTTGTACCAATAAATAAAAACTAAAACACAATTAAACCTTAATACTAGAAAATAATGTACAAAAATGGCGGTCTTACGCTAATAGCGGTCTCTTCTAGATAACCAGTTGGTAACAAGTAATAAAGCAGTTACATTGCTAGGGCAGAAGTTGGCACAAACATTATTTATGCGATTTATTATATATGTATACACACACAAACACACATGATGCATTTAAATTTATATAAATTTATTAAAAATATTGGGAAATATAAGTACATACATAACATATATATATATATATATATATATAACATATATATATATATAAACAACAGTGAGAACCATAAGATAACAATACAATAGCGTGAGTAAGAATGTATTACTACGCAGGTAAGGTAAGGTAATTTTCCTTCAAGTCGTTTCTAGAATATTGCGATTGTATGTAACTTTTATAACGATTTCAATTAACGCATTCCACAGTCGTATTGCTGATACCCTATTCATAAAGAAATTTATGAATAGGGAAGGCAAGAGTTAATGTATCGGCAGACCGAAGGATGGAAGTATGGTCACCAAGATACGATTTTTTTTCTTTAAGATATGTAAGACGCTCCAGAGCAGACAGGAAGTTCTCATTAAGATCGCAATAACAGACAGCGTAATCTAAGATAATCGTTCTGACTCCCCACCGTGGTTCAAACCTTGTCGTTGCGGTGGGGCTTAGTAGTGGGGTTGTACCTAGGCGAAGCCAATTGAACTGAGGAGGATCTTTTCACCCCTCTTATAAGAAGAGGGGGCTTAAAGATTAGTAGGAGGAATCGCTCTCGTTAGCCCCATTATGGGAAGAAGGGACCGAATAGGAGGTGGCGCTTTTGCGCACGGGGCCAGGGGAGAGGATGGGAACCTCACCCCATTGCAGCGTCCCAAAGTCGGTGGTGTTGTCTCGTAGTGTGGGTCAACCCCTTCTGTGGGGGGTAGGGAAAGATATTTGTCGTGAAATAGTATTTATAAAGTAGAGAAGAGAAGGGAGATAACATCCTACCTTGGGGTAAACAATCCGGTAAAATCTTCGAGTATGATAACGAGTTACCTATATTTATGCGCTGCTGGCGACCTTTAAGAAAACTTTGAAACGTGCGACGTATACAACTTACTATAGAGAGCTTCGATCTCAGATAAGATCACAGGCTTAGAAGAAACGGTAACCCCAAAATCAGTCCTACCCTTTGTCAAGCTTCTCCACGGAAATCTTCGACCCTCAAATCTCTTCAATCGCTTCGGTAACCCGTTGCGTATTTGAGGTGCGTTTTGGTTTGCGGGTTCGCTTTGAAGGAAGCTTGATGTTGGCAGACGTGACATCATTGTGTGCATAAGTCCAAGCGTTTCATCTGAGAGTTTAGCTCTCCTGCTTGTATACTTACCCCTATACCTATGCCTCGCATGAATCAATCACGTCACTCATGGCCTCGTAGATTTCCATTGTAGTTTCCGACATATCCAGGACATCGAACCTTTTTTTAATTCCAGTTGGATTTTTTCGGAACCTACCATGGTTAGTCGAAAGACAGGTTGGAGTTTCGACTGCACTAATCGAACACGCTCGCATCGGGAACCTATATTCCGAGAGCCTCTAACCAATCGGTGATCACTTCCGGTTTTAAACATGTTGATCACGAAGACACCACAGCCCCAGAGCAAGTGGACATGGCGGAGCCCCGTCCAAACACGGTTTCTTCTTAAAATAGGTATTAATAATTAGGAAGAGGCCCTCCTTCTCGAGGAAATTTACCTGCATTTCGACTTCGACTTCCGACTCCATGTGTTACTTACCCCATAACAACATTGAAGTGTCAGGCCCTACAAGTGTTGTCTCCAGGTCGTCATCGGAACGTGCCGAGGCTGGTGTGTCTACTTGTATCACTTTGAGGCTATATCTCTTATTGAGTTTAAGTATGAAACACGCCACCCTATTTCGATGATATCCACGAGGGACTTATTCACGAGGTATCCCACGCTGCCTTGTCATGGAGTGTCAACTTCCTTGAAGTGGAATAGGTGTCCCGATGGCAGAGTTATGGTGTTTTCGCCTTGTCATCGGACTTCACATAGCCCCAGAATGTGCCATCGGATTTTTCCCAGTTCCACCTCCAGCTCAACCAAGTGGTTATTCAATCTGAGCGTTCGTCCGTTGTAGGTAGCCAGGTCAGATCGGTGGTAGCGATCCAATCCTTGTTTCACCATTACCGTGGCCGCTAGTGGAACTAGTTACTGGAACTACCGGGAATGGCCGAATTCTACTGGTGTCGTCCATTTTAGGGTAATGCTCATAATTACCACGCTCAGCAGGCGGATTGGCAATCGCAGTTTAGATTTCGAACACTCGCCACTGCTGCCTGTCACCGATCCGATTGATGGTACCGACATCACTCGGCGCTAGCGCCGTCTGGTGCTTTCGTCTATTTCAATGTCACTATGAAAGAGATGGAACACCAGACAACCAGCTCGCTGAAGCCTCTTTGTTGTTAAGTGACTAGTGCCCTTTGATGACTCTTACGTCACCCTTGACTTGGATTGAAGATGAGGGTAATTTTAGGCCGCCCCCGCACAGCACTACAGTGTATAACGCATGTTTAAGAAGTGAATCCTGTGACTAACATATCAAGCGAGTCCTTTCAACTAGTACACTTTATATATTTACATTTCGCTGCGGCATCGTCACGTGACTGTAAAATAATAATCGTCGTAACTCGAACATGCCCGAAGATGTCCAGTGCTGGACGTAGACCAGAACATTATAACGATTTATTTCAACACGTCCATTCGTGAAAACGTTTTTTTTCTTGGTAGAACAACGATCTATTCGTATAATAAATGAATATAGCTATAAATAGTAAAAGTAGAAAAAATAAATATACAAGATTTATAGATGTTTTAATAATCGATGAGACCAGCTTAGTTTGTTTCGCTGCTTATTTCCGAGGATTCGCTACATTTCAATAAAAATCCGATCGCCTTTAATTACGAATGATTATTCGAAATTAGTATGATGTATAAAATCATCCGAGACCAATTTCGGCCGCGGCGGTCATATCTATAGAGACTAGCCAACGGCGCAGGACATACTATAGTGCACTAGGCGCAAGTGTACCACCTACACTTTCTCCTAATCCTATGGGACGACAAACCGACACGAACGGAGAGAAATACGACATACGACAGCCTAACGTGCTCCCCGGGGCACGTGAATGTATCACACATTCCCGTGCTTACTTTTTGATTTCGGACTGTTATTGGAAATTGATAAATCCCAATAAAATGACCCGGGTACCCCAGAACCTCACACGTGATTGAACATGTTTACCACGAGGCGATTCAGGTCTATTTAATTAAGAAATCAACTCGAATGGTAGACCGATGAAATTTTTCGTTTATGACCGCTAAGAAGTAATAATCAGACCTCCCTAAAAGCGAACGTTTATCCAGAAATAAACGCCAGTAGCGAATAACTGTTAACATAAACATTTTCCTCCTCGCTTTCATGTGTTGTGTGTCGATCCTTCCAACCATAGAAAATAAAAGCCCAATTTGGTCACTCGTATATAAACCGAACGATCGTTGACTTATCGATCTTTTTCTATTGTAACAGACGTTAACTTAGTTCTCATACAAAAATATCTTAGAATACTTGTTATAAAACAGAAGTTCGATTCGCTAATTCATTAAAGATACTATAATCACCTATAATAATAGGTGATGCATCTATATACTATTCTAGGTGATTATAATATGTATACTGCGAAATTATATCATATTCGATTAATGTATGAGTAACCAGTTATTAATTTCAGGCATTTTCTTTGTTGCTCGGGTAAACGAATTATACGAGTTCATTGCTGGAAAGCCACTTCTTCCCAAATATAATTCCACCCACGATTAGCATAATATTATTGAATAAGTGGTTATAACCGAAAATCTGGGAAGTGTGGAAACATCACACACAGTACCCAATATAATATAATTTATGTACAGTGGGCAGTCAAACACACGTCCAGTTGTTTCATGACGTCTATACTAAGTAATGTGATGAAGAGGAAACATTTGATTTTTGTTTGTTTTGGTTGAATAGGCTGCGAAAGTGCTGATTTGAAAACTTATTTTACCATTAGAATCACATATTATTTGTGATGAAATATTATTATTTGTGGGTGCATCTGCGTAGCACATGATATTTGTAGCACTTAAAATGCCTTGTAGGCGTAGTATTTGATAACTACCAAACACTCAGGATCGCTCACCTACTAAATATATAAGTTTTCTTTTGTTTTGTCGATAAACAACTTCAGTATAGTATGTTAAACAAATAAAGGCTGTTTTGCATTGGGGCCTAAAGGGAAGTTGTTTTGTTTGATGGTAAATGATCACCAATGTCTACACCCTTCCAACAAAAATACCATTAGGCCATTAGCCCTCACAAGCCACACGAAGTGCGATATTGTAGCTACCAGTTCACACCGATATCATATGCTGAAGTAAATAATGCTAGGTAATATATTTCACCGGTTGTGCCGGCCTAGTTTGTGGCCCATTGCCAGAGTAGGAAGGGGCAGCCCATTAACATAGTAATTGCGCCTATGAAGGCGTCGGTAGTATTAAGAAAGCTCAATTTTCTCGTTTGTTCCCAATATTATATATAAGAAAAGAGTTTAGATCATTTTTAGGTGCTCAGATTTATCTCTATGCAGTAGCAAGCTCAAAGCAAAAAAAAGAACTTAATTAGGCTCCGAATCACTCTGGAAGAATCTGAATCTGAAAGAGCTATATACTGTTTTTCACTGCGAGATATCGTACGAAATTCGGAAATACGCAAGATAAGCAAGGTAGTCGAAATATCTCAGATAATCAGCAAGTTGAAGTAGTCATGGGTCCTATCCGGTGGGCTGTTTGGTTAAGGCGGCGGGGAGCCGCTGGATCCTAGTAGCTCGTGACCGTTACCTATGGCGTTCTATGAAGGAGGCTTATATTCAGTAGTGGACGTCGTCCGGCTGATGATGATGATATTAATAGCACTCAACACGGGAAAAGGCACATATAGTGTGATAATACTTCAACAGTTACTTTAAAATATCAAGCAATGGTCTAAATCTGTCCCAGTTATAATGTGACGATAGATGTATTGGTCTCATTTTCAAGATTTCCAGCCGTAGACCTGCTTACAAGTAAAGAGAAGGAAATAAATCTAAAAAAAATACAGTAAAAAAATAAAGCCTGAGAAATTGTTATCTATATACAAATGTTGTTCACAATGTATATTTGACCAAAAAATATATTTATAGGCTTCGAAGTTATTAAATAAACGTTCGAAGTTATTTTGGCGATCCACTATTTATATTAATATTTTACTACCTCTGTGTGCCTGCCTGTCTGCCTCGTGGTCAAGTGGACAGAATGTTCAACCATAGACGTGAGGTCTTAATTCAGGGGGGGATTAATATTTCCAATTTCTGATAACAGACCGAAGTAAGGAATATGGCGGTGTTGCAACCCCGTGCCTCCGAGACCCCGTTCAGCGGTCGGTCCTGCTCCCGATTTCTCCCAGGTCGTGTCGGATTACCGTTCCATCGGAATAGGAGAATGAGGTAATAGAGACTGTACTTGTGCCTGCGCATACACATGCCCAGTATTATAACTCCTGCGCAGTTGGCTAAATCACTATAAAGATGGCCGCCATATCCGAAATCCGCCATTATTGTTATCACTTAACAATCACATTACAGTACAGCAATTTAATGTACAAATATTCTGTTTGGAAAGTCAAATATAATTAAGGATTAGAAACATTAAAAGGTATAGTCATTACTGTACATTAAGGCGAGGGCACAGAAGGTCCCGTTGAACTATGGTGCATAAATCACCAGCATGCTCTGCTTTTAGTTCCGCGCGGTGACTTGCAACATTGTTGTACAACTCGCTAATGAGTTACCGATTCAACGCCGGCTTGTGTAAATATTGTCCATTAGAGACGGAAAACTGAGGCAATGTGCATCTTGAGCGTAAACTTCCCGGGAAGTTTGCAAGTGTATTTGTGTATTACGATTCCCTGAGGGCGTGACGGGACATTAAGCTTGTTCTATCGGCAGAGGAGAAAACAAACGCCTCCATGGCTCGCTGAAAGTTTTGCAGGTAATATGAAACACAAGCTTTAACGCCTTACAGTTGAATCGTGGATAAGGACGTAACGGACAGTCAAAGTCTTTTACTGAACGTTCCTACCGTACCGTAGTTACACGCGATGCTCCTAAACATCTACGAAATACGATATCATATGGACACATCCAATTCCCCAAAGTGGAGTGTCACATAACACATGGAATACGACAACAGAGCCATCACTTTTTCAAAGCCATTTATGTCGGTGATATGTGAGCGAAAGGTCCTACCCCTCAGGTACTAGAGAATTTTTTTACGAAGTCCTACTTTCCGAACTCAAAGCTCAGTGGGAACAGAGGATACTTAAGTTTCTTTGAGATTTATCTACCTTCAGCAAGTTTAATATTATGTATGTAATGTGAGATGTTAACTGTATGCGTAGAACTGGCGAATCACTGGAGCGGGCACATATAAATGATGCATTATAATATAGGTATATCATAATATTAAATATGATGTGCCATCGCCAGGAAGAAGAAGATGGCGCTAATCATAGTAGTAAGTCTTGACTAGTTTGTCACAGGTTCGGGTTAGAGCTGGAAGTAATTGGCGAGCACCGTGACTTTGGTTGACAAGTTTAGTCCGTATAAGTGTGAAAGTCTTTGGTTTTTGGTTTTTTGGTTACGTGTTATAATGATAAAGAGAAATGGTGGTTGTTGGTTTTAAATTGTTCACTACAATAAATCAGCAAGTGCGGTCCCAATAGGTAGATCGCTTGGATCTTTGCGGTGATGTCGTCTGTGTTCAGGGTACAGCTTCACTCATTATAAATTCTTAATCACTTAATTTAGCACCTTTTTTTTCGTATGTCATGGCCGGTACGTAGGTGACAAACGTCAAGCTCGTTTACATATTTGGTCGGTTCTTCAAAGAATTATCTCAGTATCCCTCATACATAATACCGGTGTGAATTGGCTATGCTTATCACATTTCGTGTGATTTGTTAGAGAAATAATGGCTAAATGTAATTTTGTGTAAACACTACTCGTTTGTCCACAAATAGAATTTCGGTTTCAGTGGTCACTGGCATCTCTATACGAAATAGCTAGCTGTGCAAAAACAAGTGCACTCTTTATTCCTGGATTCTCTTATTCCCGTAGGACGCTGACAACACGACCGGAGAGAAATCGTACGCGGGGTTAAAATTATAGACAAATAAACTCACTAAGTAACAACGGCTGGTAAAATAATATAATATATTATGAACGGTTATTGTTCAAAAGTTTTGTTCCAAGCACATTAGAGCTTCGGCGCGTTAAATTTTAACTCGGTTAATGTAACCTACGAGTAAGTAGTATACCTAATCTTTAACGACTAAACATTCGCTATAAGACTTTGCATATTCAACTTTATGAAAAAGTTTATTTTTAGTAATAGTTACTTCTGTTCAATCAAGTATTTCCCCTTTAAAATATTAATATAGAAAACAAAACTTCGGACGGCGAAGCGTACCAGCGTAGCTGTCAGAAAGTTACTTCGCCCTTGTCACAACCAACGTCACGTAAACATAGTTGAGCCCAACATGATATTCGTTTACCTTTTCACAGCTTCACATATTTAAATTACATACGAGAATATTCTAGAACTATTTTTTCATATTTTGGAACATTGTACGTGTGAACTTTAACGTGTTCTACTGTGAATGATTCAAAATTTTGATAGTGAATTGTTAAACTTCACCTGTACATTGTGGTTACGGTGAACAAAGCGGAACCGCTCGCTCTAAATAAACATACGCAAATGAAGTGAAACAGTAGGCGCTTGTTCTTTTAATTTTTGCCTGTTTCATGTTTGAAAATACTAACAAAAATCATTAAAATATTATACATGAAGTATATAATGTTTTTTTAAATTAAACGATGATAACATTTGAATATTTGAAAACAATAACTATTATTATGAAGACAATAATTTTTGGAATTACTTTTGGGAAGGGGTAATGCCATGCTGCATAGGAGGAGGTAGTGCCATGCATGGTGCATGACGCTACATCCTCTGATGCAACGGAACTTGCCCGGTACGACCGGGGAAGTACCTCCCGCTCGCGCTCACGTAAAGTGACAGCATCGTTGTCTACTTTCGTGCGGTTTGCGTAACCGTACACACACGCACACACACACTGGAGGGAGGACAGAGGGTAACGCATCTGCGTAACAGTCATTCGAATGTCCTAGGGCGTCGGTAGTCGTCAAAAGGCTCCAATTGTTCGTTTGCCCCCTTATGCTATAAAAAAACTACATCACAAAGTAACATTATTTCAGTAATAATACTATATTTACTAATAATATAAAACTGAAGTGTTTGTTTGTTTGTGGGCGGTAATCTCAGGAACTACTGGCCCGAGTTTAATAAAATATTTTTGTGTTGTATTGCCTTCCTCGATATAGGCCATGCTATTCATTGCTAGATTGTTGGTCACAAACTTCGAAATACGTGTAGCAATCCACATTATAATTGTCCATAAATGAAACCTTACAGCATCTCTCTGCCTCACACCCGCAGCTCAAAACTGAAGTAAAATAAAAATAAAATAAATGCATCCTCTAATCAACAAGACCCAAACCATTTATTCCTTATGTTCGGCCCGTATTTACCCGCGAATATTGTTAAAACTCTTTAATGAACAGCTTTCAGCGATCAAAAGATAAACCTTCGTAGACATGGATTGAGCAACAGCTATTAGGGAATCTAAAAAGGAATATTTATAGTTCGAGTTTCAACATAACTATTGATGGACGCCTATACTAGGCAAAAGTGCTAACAACTGCATAATACAAGACGAGGCCAATCAATCTTTAATTTAGATCTTTTACATACTATGAAATATATCTATAAATATATTTTGCAAAACCATATCTAATACACCTTTTATCGTAAATAGATCATGTGTTTCGGCAGTCCCATATAAATGTTACGGTAACCACTGGCCTTGTACATTTCTTGTTTGTAATAACATTTTATCCTAAAGCTCGCTAATGATATTTGGCTATTTCCCATGTAGAGGGAACAAGTTAACTTAGCCGTGGTACACAACCAATTTTATTATTTGATTTGTCGGTCTTCAAAGGTGAAACAATTATTAAATTAAAATTAATTAGTTTATGTATATCATATCTCATACTTGTTTCCAATATATTATCTTTATAGTATGAATACACGACCAAACAATCAAATCTCATCCGTCTTTCAAAGAATTTAAGATTCGGCACAGTTGAACGTTATTTGGAGAAGATATCGAAGGTAATGTTTTCCTATAATATGCATGAGATCAATTGATTTAAATAAAACGGCAAGCATGCGTGCGTTCACGTAGGTAAGAAACGTTTTATAATGTATAAATAAAAAGTAAATTCTTTCCTATATACCTTATATAGGAAAGAATTTACTTTTTATAATTGTGATCGAATTTCGACCGCCTAGCAATCACTTTGTGGAATTCGTTTACGTTCGGTACAAGTGCTTCAAAAGATGCGTACAGTTTCTTAAGGCAATTTTACCTTTAACGTGTACGTGAGTACCGATCGCTCCGTATAAATCTAACCTCAAGTCGGAAATGTTTACTTTAATACTCCACAAATTCGTGTTTAATCCCTGGACGTGTTCTGTTTTATTTCAAGGTATTATACTGCTACCAACTTTGAATGTGGTCGTATATCTTCGGGTCTTCCTTTTGGTAACGTCGTTCACTTACATACATACAACATTATAATTCCATTCTGAGTTAGTTTGCTTTGTTGATGTAATTGTACAGCTTTTGTGTTTTTCAATCGTAATTGTATTGCTCTGGCCCCTTTCGCTTTTGCGACCACCCACCGTAGACTTCTGGATTAATGTCACACAGATGCGTTTCCTGCTTTTCCTGGGTCCTCCGATGGGTCACAACCATAAACCGCACGGAAAGCGGCAGCACAGCTACGCACACTTTATTGCGGCATGATCCGTGCGAGATTTAACTCCCCGGTCGCAATGGCCAAATTCGACTGCAATTCAGCAATGTCACAACTTCTGATTTACTTACTTTTTTTACTATAAAAATATGAAATCATTTCCAAAAATATTCTATCTATAACACAAAGAACAAGTATGCTTCGTGCCAAACGACTAAAATAAAGGTACTTTAGTTGTACGAACGTATGAGAAAAAGAGAGAAAGAAAACGTTTGGACGCACCTCCCCCACTAGTCTTTTGCGCACGTTCCTTGTTTTTTATCCTATAGGGGATCAAACGAGCAATCGGAGCCTCGCATACACTACCGACGCCCATGGACATAAGCATAATTATGCCGATGCGTTGCCCACCATTTCAACCGCCCCCAAAGGGCTACCGGCTACTCACAAACCTCAAAAAACGCGACACCATAGGTGTCACTTGAAGGCAGTATCAAATGAGCGAGATGTTCGTGCCGGAATAATTCCGTTGCATGGGAAGATATAATGTCATGAACCATGCTTGGCAATACCCCCTCCTATGCAGCATGGCACTACCTCTTACAAAATTCTATCCCTTTCTAACTTTACTAACTTATATAACGCTGTCAACGCGTTCGCCTCGCCCGATAACACTTTCCGAAACGATCTCGTCACGCATTCACCTGCTCACGGGCTCCCTTTAAGCGTGTGTAAGAAGTTTCACTTCAATAACGAGCCCGTTTATCTCTGTCTCGAGATAAGATGATTGACCTTACAGTATATGGATACAAGGATCGATAATAATATTAAACCAGGAGTTCATTTTCGATTTACTTTAGCCTTACGGCTGTTCCCAACGTGATCCCCGTGAGAGTGCCATAAAACAGTTAACAATTTGAACCCATCTTACTGTAAGATTTTTTGATGTCGCAGCCTCCGGCTCCTTAATATTGAATGATAAACAACGGATCATATAAACATAGAATATCCGGTAGTAAACTTATATTGCCTGTGTTGCAAATAGCATTTAATTTTTTTTATTAGAGCGGGAGCTTTCTACACGTTACAGATTCAATCCGGCATCACAGGCTGGCAAGACCGATGACCACTTTAACGTTATACTAGGAAAAGTGGTTGCCCTCGTATACAAATATTTTTAAAAGGATGAAAATAGAAATTTATTCCCTCTCTACAGTTTAGCCCGTCAATATACCCCTCTGTTACCTCAATGTAGACTGTGTCCTCAGTGGTTTCTGGTAAAAGCTATGTATACATATAATAAAACAAAGCCCCCAGATAGTGTGTATGTGATATTTTTTATCGAAACCCACTTCACAGATTTTCATGCAATTTTCAACCATCGATAGATATATAGATTAAAGTTTTAGTGTAAAAATAGATAAGGTAAATAAACCGGCCCCTGTCATTCATAGGCGAAGTCGGGACCGATCACTAGCGATAGGCTTCGCCCGTGTCTTGGAACACACGTTTCCTGGTACATTCATACATTCTTTTTATTTATGCTTATTTCATACTCTCTCCTGATGAAACAGACATTCATATGAAAAATAAATAAACACTATTGGGGACCAATATTCTCTGGATTCTATTGTAATATTATAGTGGTTATCTCATAATAGTAGAAACTAATCTTTGTAGGACGTAGTTCCGGCACGACCGGGGGACCTATTTGTATGTGGCCTTGTAGCCTGTACTACGAACCATGAATTTATCAGATATACCATCTGTTAAATTCATAGTTACACTGACACTCGTGGTCTTGTGTTAGGTTAGGTTAGGTAACCAAAATTTCAATTCGTAACTATAACAGTCCTAAGTCACGCAGTTGGCGGACACATTAGGCCCGTCACGCGTCAGTCCGGCGCCGGATTTACCGTTCAATCGGAATAGTAGAATGAGGGAATAGAAAGTGCACTCTGCGCAAACATTTGTGTACTATAATTATGTTCTGTGCAGTTAGCTAGTCACTATAGAAATGGCCGCCATATCAGGACTTCTTTTTCATTAGTATAGGGAGACAAACGCTACGACGACATACTTATTATTATCTGTTGCATTACAACTTGCATATGTTACTTCTATGTTTAGTCCACTCTCTTCTCATCATTTACTTTCTCATATCAATAGTCTCTTTTTATAATTACTTACCCACTAGGATTACTTTCTATTTGTCAAGTAATTCGTCCGTTTCAAGCTAAGAGAAATAGTTTAAGACTAAAAATATTTTTGATGACTTAATCGAAATAAAGGCAATCGTTTTGTTCTTCATTCTTACAAACTCATCACATAAAGCTACAGTACTTTCATTGCAACTTCACTCCCACTTATACAAGCCGAGGAACGAGATTAATTTATACTACAAATGGTTTATTTGAAATAAAATAGATTTAATGAAAATGTACGCCAATACCCGTCACATTATATTTTCTTTATTAACGTCAAGATACCTTTTGGAGAATGCACCTGATACAGGATAGTAAATAAACAACAATCTTTACTTCATTATGCTTAAGCTCAGACAGACGTGAAACGGTGTGTGTCTAACGCAACAGTGAAGCATTCAATATTCGTCAAGAGGAGACAAATTGTAATAGAGATGAATACAAAACATAGAAATATTTATAATAAAGCTACAGCTTCAGTATGAAGTAGTGCCATGCTGCATTGCGGAATTGAGCCCGCACGACCGGGCCGGTGCCTATCGCTCACACGTATATACATAGTAATTATGCGGATGTACATTGGTGTCGGTAGTCGTAAAAAGGTTCCGATTTCTCTTTTGCCCCCCTGTACTATAAAAAAAACGGGTCTTATAGAGGCTTAAAAAAAATTTTTAGTAATGTGTAACATTCGTGTAAACTTCAGGGGCTGATCATGGTTTTTACATGTTATATTTGTATACATTATAGCAGTACTTTTATTCCATTCATAGGTACGAAATTAATACATGTTCGTTATGAAAATATTTAATTTTTATTATACCTACCCGAAATACAAATAGCTTAATTTTGTACGATAGAAAAAATAATCGTGAATTCAGGTCTTTGCAAATGGTAAAATCTTTGTTTTTAATTACGGGAATCTGCTAAGCTAAATTTGCTTTACCATTAAACTAATACCATAATCAATCGATCATCAAATATTTTTGGTAAATGTATAATGGGGTCAGTGAAACACCCTGATGGCAATGATTTATATAATATTATATATCATACACAATTAGTGTGTGTGTGTGTGTGTGTAAAAATTTACTTTCATAATTTTTCCCTAACGTGCCCATACAAGTATAACCTCACACAGCTACGTTAAAATGTTCCACTATATGAAAAATCGTTGTAGAGTTTAAACAATTTGTAAGCTCTAATTGATAGCAATCAAGGTAGCAAACATAATACCAAACAATACTTGAAAATGAAAAACATAATATGCCGCTTTGCAGCTGCATCAGGGTGGCATGACTGTGGGGTACCTCTCGCACACACGACGTCACCGCGGCAGTAGTCACTACTGTCGCGTTTCGTGCGGTTTGTGAGTGACCAGTGGCCCATTGGTGGAGGAAAGGACAGCAACGCATCTGTATCAACAAAAGGCTACCGATGCCCATAAACATCAGCATGATTGTCATGCTGATGTGTTGCAAAACTTGAGCAATCATTCATTTGTTCCTACGAGATAAAAAAGTATCAGATATTTGGTTATATAATTTCCAGAGTAGATTTATTTTACCCTATTAACTATGAAGATATGCTAAGACTGTACTCGGGTTATGGCATGCCTTTTGTCTTGTAACTTTGCATATTACTCACAAGCAAGGTCTAGGTTGTGATATATCCATGTCTCTAGTACATGGTTATGCACGTACACGCAATGTTACTATCGATATTAAATAGTCAAATTTCTTACCATCATACCATCAGTAAAATAAACTGTGTTTTTGATTTTTTAAAGTTTTTTTACTTTATTTGATGCCAAAGCTTTATCTTTTTATAGCAAATTGAGCCCTTTGACGACTATCAACGCTCGTAGATACCCACTTTGTTGTGGTCATGTCTTCCCCCCCCCCTCCTTTCCACCTCCACTGTAATGAGCTACCAGCTACTCACGAACCGTACGAAACACAACAACATGGATGTCCGTCACTTTACGGCGGTGTCATGTGATCGAGGGGTATCTTCCCGGTCGTGACGCATTTATATGTCTGATAATCAAATTCAGGAATCAAGACCGAATGTGTTCGCAACCTGCGTGTTAGTATAAATAAGTACGTAAGGCTTATATTGACTTATGGTACTCGGTTCTTTTTGCTTACTTCGTAAGGGGTCTGACGTGAAGGTGTATTATGACGACATTTCATTCATACCATGTGAGAATCAGAGCACACAGAGTCTGTATATCTACAAATTGCTCAGTTACATATTCTCTATACCAGAAATGTCCAACCTACTGAGAGCTAAAGTCTAAATTATTATTTTTTTTACGACCCACTGGCTATATGTATTTGTATGATACAAATCTTAAAAATAAAATTTCTAAAATTTATAAGAATATTAAATATATCCGTTGTCTTGTACCTGTAACACAACTCCTTTCGGTACTTACCACAGGACTAGTCTAACGAGGTGTAATAAGTCCACAGACATTATTACTTTAAGCCGATAACAACATGTAGGATCTACCAATTCCTATTTCTTGAAATTTCAAATTTAATTTTATATTTGTGCATGACTATGGCGCTCTATGGGGGAGGCCTTTGTCCTGCAGTGGACGTCGTCCTGCTGATGATGTAGATCATGGTATATGGATGTCGATGTACTTATACTTTAAACCTCGATCGACTCGGGAATTAGCAACGGTCGACCAAACGATCGATATGGAATGGTTGATCTCCCCTGGTATAAACAAAGTAATTGCTAACTGAAATAGCGAATAATAGTATTGGGTTCATTAAAAAGAACAGAAACTAAATAAAATAAACGTAGAAAGAAATAAATGAGTATTGGTTTTGTTTCAACGTCGAGGGTCCAATGGAAGGAGCGCTAAGTGAGTTTATTTGCTCTTTGCCATCATTAGGCCGAAGGCGACACGTTAGTACTGCGAGCGGAACTGTATAAAATACATTAGTTAAAAACATATTTTTGGGCTAATTAAATTGTGAAGCCAAGGCCATGACATATAAACAGTTACATTATTGGTAGAGGTAGTGCCATGCTGCATAGAAGTAGGAACACAATGCAACGGAATTGGGCAAGCACGACAGGGTCCTTTCGCTCACATAATACTGTCGTAAAGTGACATGTTCAGTGTCGCGTTTCATGCGGTTAGTTGTTAGATGCGTGAGTGGCCGG
>JAFELO010000063.1:254688-269042 GCA_017140195.1 Eumaeus atala
TAGTCCATTTTTCGAGGAAGGATATAGGCCATATGATGCTACTAACAATAAGACCGAAAACTCGGGTGACACCAGGGATGAGCCATGATGCTATGATGCTAGGCATGAGATATTATAAGAATTAAAAACGTTACTACTTCCTTTCATTGCTAAATTGTTAGTCACAAACTTGGAAATACGCGTAGTAAGCCACAATATAATTGTCAGTAAATAAAGCCTGAAAAGCATCTGTCTGCCTCACACCCGCAGCTCAAAATTGAAGTAGAATAAATGCAGCCTCTAATCAACAAGACCCAAATTGGCCTTTCCTTGTTCCTTGGCATCCCGCATTTACCCGCGGATATTTTAAAAACTCTTAAATGAACAGCTTTTAACGATCAGAAGAAGAACCGTCGTAGACATGGGCTGAGCAACGGCTATTAGGGGATCTAAGAGGAATATTTATTGTTCGAGTTTCAATGTAACTATCGATGGACGAGATACAAGACGATACAAGACGAGCTCTGTAATTTTCTTTTACATCTTTTACATATAATAAAATATGTCTTTAAATATATTTTAAAAAATATATCTTATACATCTATTATGAATAGATTATGTGTTTCAAGTGTTTCAGCAGTCCCATATAAATGTTAAGGTTAACCACGGGCCTTTTACATTTTAATTTGTATTAACATCTTTTCCTTAAGTTCGCTAATGATGTGATGCTTTTGCCATTTCCCCTGTAGAGGGAACAAGTTAATTTAGTCGTGACATACAATCGATATTATTGTTTGATCTGTCGGTCTTCAAAGGTAAAACAAGTATTAAATTAGAATTAATATGTTTATGTATAGCATATATTATACTTCTTTCCACAAGTCTCATTCCTTTTTAAAGAATTGTGCGATTGAAGGAATTCGAAATTTGGCACAGTTGAATATTATTTGGATAAGGCATCTAATGTAATATTTTCCTATATTATGCATGTGATTAATTTATTTAAATGAAACGGCAAGCACGCAATGAAATTATCCACCGTCAGACAAACAATTGTTTCAAAATTATTTTTTACCAAGAGGTGAGAGAGAAAGGAATTCACTTTTTATATTTGTGATCAAATTTCGATTGTCGAGCAATCACTTCGTTAAATTTGTTTATCATCGGTACACGTGCTTGTAAAAAGATGCGTACTTAAGGCAATTTAACCTTTAACGCGTACGTGAGATCTGATCGCTCTGTATAAATCCAACCTCCCGTCAGAAATATTTACTTTAATTCTCCACAAATTCGTGTTTAATCCTGAGATGTGTTTTTTTTATTTCAAGGGATTATATAGCTGCCAACTTTGAGTGTACTCGTATGTCTTTGGATCTTCTTTACGTAATGTAATTCATTTACTTACATACAACGTTAAGAATCCCTTCCTGAATTCGTGTTTTTCAATCGCTATCATATTGTTTTGACCCCTTTCGCTTTCGACGACCTCCCGTAGACTTCTGTATTAATGTCACACAGATGCGATCCCTTCTTTTCCTAGATCCTCGAAAGTGTCACAATCAGAAGCCGCACAATGCAGCAATGTCACAATCTCCGATTTAGTCACTATTTTACTGTAAAGATATGAAATGTTTTACTAAAATACTCTATCTACAACACAAAAAACAATTATGCGTTATGCCGAACGACCAAAGTAAACTTCACTAGTTGTACGAGCGTATAAGAGAAAGAGCGAAAGACAATGTTTGCTCGCACCTCTCCCACTAGTTCTTTGCACTCGAAACGTATTTTAGTCTCTTTCTAACTTATATCACGCTCTCATCTTCCGTTTACCTCACTCGATTACACTTTTCGTCACCCTCTCGTCACATATTCACATGCTTACGAGCTCCCTTCAAGGGGACGTAAAGAAGTTTCTTTGGAGAGTTTGCAGAAAATATTGCTCAGACGACGTATTGGTCTTAGGATGATCTCGGAGGAGTCCAAGGTTCTGTTCAACGAACACGTTCTCCCTACGCCGGTCAACGTTGATGGTGCTACTCTCGAAGTCGTAGACGAATACGTCTACCTCCGGCGTCTATTGCAATTAGGCAGACATAACTTCGAGAAGGAAGCCGATAGAGGGATTCAGTTGGGTTGGGCAGCATTCCTGAGGCTTTGTCACATTCTCACGTCGCCTGTACCGCAGGGCTCGTTAGTTTTGAAAGAGGTAGTGCCATGCTGCAGAGAAGGAGGTAGTGCCATGCATGGTGCATGATACCATATCCTCTTATGCAACGGAATGGGGCCGGCAGGACCGGGGACCTCTCGTTCACTTGATGCCGCAGTAAAGAGACACCTACGGTGTTGCGTTTCATACGGTTTGTGAGTAGCCAATGGCCCATTGAGGGGGACGTGAAAACGAGGGCAACGCATTGCCAGAATTATTTTGATTTACATGGGCGTCGGTAGTTGTTGAAAGGACCCGACTTCTCGTTTGTCCCCCTATACAATAAAAAAGGAGCTTGTAAACACGAGTCTTTAACTAATTCATTTTCCCGTGATGTCCTACGAGGCCGAAACATGGCCTCTTGATTTAGGATCCGCAAGTTTGTGAGTTATTGAACGTGCTAAGGTGGGTGTTCCTTTGTCCGATAAAATTCGTAACGTATAAGGCACAGACCTGAAGTAACCAATATTACGCGAAGAATAAGCTTGCCGAAGTAGTAAAGGGCTGGTCACACACTCAGGAGATTAGATGGCAGATGGGCCACTAAGGTTATAGAGCGGAGGCTGCGTTTAAGAAAATTAAGTGTTGGTCGACCGTTCACCAGATGGGAAGGCGATCTACGTGCAGTAGCTGGTCTGGGATGGATGCGAGTAGCAGGAGATCCACTGCCTTGGCGTTCATTGAAAGAGGATAATGATGATAATGAAAGAAGTTTCACTTAAGTTCTTAAAGAGCCAGTGTATCTCTATCTCGAGATAAAATGATTGACCTTACGGTAAATGGATACAAAGATAGATGATAATATTAAACCAGGAGGTTCCTTTGGATTTACTTTAGCCCTAAGACTGTTCCCAACGTGATCCCAGTGTGAGTTTAATTTAAACCCATATTGACTTAAGGTTTTATGCTGTCGCAGTCTCGAGTTCCTAAATATTAAATGGTAAATAATGGGTCATATAGACATCGACTATCGAGAAGCATTGAATGTGTTACAAATAGCACCTATTTTTTTTTAAATTAGAGTGAATGCTTTCTTTAGGCTACAGATTCAATGGGGCATCAATAGCTGACAAGGCTGATGACCTCTTTAACGTTACACTGGGAAAAGTGGTACCTTTCATATATCTTTGAAGAGATGAAAATAAAAATTAATTCCCTCACTCCAGTTTAGAACGTCAATATTCCCCTCCGCCACCTCAATTTAGACAGTGACCCAAGTGGTTTTTGGTGAAAGCTATCTATACACACACATTATAAAACAAAGTCCTCAGACTGTCGGTAAGTGATCGATTTTCTCGAAATCTTCTACCATGGGTAGAGCGAATACAGAGGAAAGTTTTAAGGTACAAATAGTTTAGGTAATTAGCCGGTCCCTGTTATACAAGGGCGCTGTCGAAATGGATCGCTAGCGATAGTGTATTGGAATATAAGTTCTCTGGTACATTCATACAGTCCATTTTTTGTGTTTATCTCATACTCTCTTCTGCCATTAATATGAAAAATACAACAAACTCTGCTGGGGACCAATATTATCTGAATTCCATAGTAATATTATAGTGGTTATCTCATAATAGTAGAAATTAATCTTTGTAGAACGTAGTTCCGGCACGACCGGGGGTGTACCTATTTGTATGTGGCTTTGTAGCCAGTACGGTATATCTGTTACATTCATAGTTACACTGACACTGGTGGTCTTGTGTTAGGCATACACAACCACAGTCATGAGGTCCAGAGTTCGGGTCCCGGGTCAGATGTTGCTGATTGAAATTTTTCAATTTGTAATGGCAGTCCTAAGTCAGGAAGAAGGCGATGTTAAGCCCGTTGCACTTCAGTCCTGCTCCCGATACTCCTCCGGCCATGTCGGATTGCCGTCCAATCGGAATAGTAGAGTGAGGGAATAGAGAGTGCACTCCGCGCAAACGTTTGTGTACTATAATATAATCTGTGCAGTTAGCCAGTCACTATAGAAATGGTCGCCATATTAGAAATTCTTTATCATTCCGCTACGATGACATACTTATTGTTATCTGTTGCATTACAAAGTGCATATGTTACTTGTATATTTAGTCCACTCTCTTCTCATCTTTTACTTGTTTATATTAATAGCCTCTTTTTCTAATTACTTAGCCACTAAGATTAATTCCATTTTGTCAACTAGTCTAAGATTCAAAATATTTTTAATATAAAGGCAATAAATAAGACGGCAAGGGAAACTCCCGTCTGATTGAAACAAAAGACATAGTGGAGATGAGATCGTTTTGTTCTTCATTCTTACAAACTCATCACATAAAGTTACATTATTTTCATTATAACTTCACTCCCACTTATTCAAGACGGGGAACAAGATCAATTTATATTATTTAATGAAAACATACGTCAAGACCCGTCACATTATGTTTTCTTTATTAACGTCAAGGTACTTTTTGGAGAATGCACCTGATACAGGATAATAAACAAACAACAATCTTTACGGTATCCGTGAGAACAGACAGACGTGTAACGGTACGCATTCAATATTCGTCAAGAGCAGACAAATTGTAATAGACCGAATACAAAACATGGAAAAAATTACAATAAAATTACACTTTTAGTAAGAAGTAGTACCATGCCGCATTATAGCGGAATTGGACGGGCACGACCGGATATGTATCTATCGCTCTCACCATGCCGGCGTAAAGTGACATCTTCGGTGTCACGTTCCGTGCGGTTTGCGAAGCGCCTGTGGCCCATTGTACGTGAGGAAGAAAGAAGGGCAGCGAAACCCAAAATAACCCGATAAAAAACATCGTGAATTCAGGTCTTTGCAAATAGTCTTGTCTTTTGTCAATAATCTTTTTTTTTACATGGGAATCTGCTAAGCTAAATTTGCTTAACCATTAAACTAATACCATAATCAATCGATTGTCAAATATTTTTAGTAAATGTTTAATGGGGACAGTGAAACACCATGATGGCGCTGATTTATATAATATTATTAGTTACAGCAGACGTGGACGTAGTGTACAGATATCCATCGAACAAATATATTATATACAAATGCATCTGTATTCATCAGTAGTTCTTTTATTATATTAAAGTTTAGTGTATAAAGGAATTCCTCATTTTCATCAATTCCTAAAGGAATAAAGGAATATGGCTAAAGCCATATGTATTTTCAGAATTTACGCGCAGCAACGTTGTTACCATCATTGTAGTTTTTACTGTTACAGTGAGTTTGCAGCAGAGTTTATAATAAGTCATCTATAAACTGAATGTAACATGCACTTATAATCTTTATACAGTTGACAGCTATGACATGTAAAAAATTGTGAATGAATCTCTCAAAGTCAACACCGGTGATAAGATATTATAGCACCAGCGTAGCGTGATCATGATAGCAATTGACACGACTAGAAGGTATAGACCTTCTAGTCGTTCTATGAGAACTAATACGAGATAAATAGCGTTTTCGTCATGGTGATATCAACATCACGAATACGATCTCCGTGCATTAGCTGATCTGAGATGGATGCGAGTAGCAGGCCATCATCGTTGAAGGAAGCCCATGTCCAGCATGGGACCGATAAGGTCTGATAGTAATTATGATGATGATGTTGATGATGATAATGATGATGATGATGATAATGATAATGATAATGATGATGATGACGATAATAATAATAATAATAATAATGATGATGATGATGATGATGATGATGATGATGATGATGATGATGATATCGCATTTAATAATCGCAACTTCTGCTACGATATTAACCACTGTGGCATTATTAATGATTGTTGTTATAATGGTAGAGTTTCTACTACTAAGGAAGATAACCACCATATAGCTTACAAATCTCTAGCGGCAGTAATTTATACTATAACTACGGATTGACCTCGGCTACGCCCGTAAACAAAACGGTGCTGATTAAAACCTTGACAAATTATACGCTCAAGCCTTCCTCGCTGATCGTTCTCTTCATAAGTTCAAGTCTCATCCATTGTATATGTTAAAGAAACCGATCACGTGCAAAGCTGTCTTAGTGGCTTACTTTTATGTATGAGATATATAGAGTCAACAATCAAATAAAGGATATTTTTACCATAAAATATAAGGCATATAATAATGGAGCACAATATTTTCAATTCCTAAAAATTAAGTTTGTTTTCAATATAGAAATCTGGCAAATAGCGTTATCAATAAAAAGTACAGCCACTGGAGCCGTGATGTTTACAGTCGCACGACGTCTCTATCGTAGTTGATCTCGCGAACGGAAAGCTTTATTGTTACCACTTTCCCTTATGTTATTCAGTTAAAACGTTTTCATCTACTTTGTAGATAATTCATTTCGTTTATCAAACGTTTTATGTCACAATAAATAATTGTTTGTATTTTGAATGTAAAATTGAACGTGTCCACGTGTACATTATTTTGAGTCACATTTTAACTATTTGAACTCCTACGAAATTGATGTAGTTATTAAGTATTGAGCGAGATGAACTCGTTTGTTACCAGCCTGGTTGGCGCGATGAATATCTGTACAGAAAAGTGGAAAAAATGCGGTGGAAAAATTAACAATGTGCAATGGTACACCAATAGGGCTTAGCAATAACCACAATTATTTAGTTTTACTTCATACAATTAAGAAGTCCGTTGGCCAAGTGATAACGTGAGCGGCTATGCCGAGCGCCTTTCTCCAGAGATTGCGAATTTGACACTCGCCTAGATCTTAAATGTTAATCTATGTGTTATATGTATTTCTGGAATAAGAATCTTAAATATATAGAAATACTTAAATTTATTTAAATAAAGAACTATTAAATATATTTCATTTACCTAGTACCTGGCAATTTCAGTACTTATTTATTAAAAAAATAATCCAGATCAAGGAAATTGCTTTCAATTATTGACTCATATAATCTACATGTATTGCCGCTTACGCTACTCATAGAGTTCCTGGTTGCACACCTTCTTCTTCTTCACACGTGATTATCTCATCTGCTAATTTGGTCCAAAACTATGGACATTCTTCAACACATTCTTTCTCATATCACGATATTATATACCTCCCATATTGATTATTGAGGCCACCCAAAATTAAACCCAAGATGAATGAATGGTCTGATTTGATTGGATTAGGCTCTGTCGATGGAAAGTTAAATATATTTCATAAACAATTATTATTAATTTATATAACTAACATAATCCGCACATAAGAATAAAGCATCTGCCTACTTCTTGGTTAATAGATGAGATAAAACACATGATAAGTAAGAAAGATGTAGCCAAAGTAAAATAAAATATTAAACAATACTAAAATTTTTAAAGAGCAATATAAAAGATAGGAATAGTTGTAATACACAATTTCGTGATGCCCCAAGACGCCTCATACATAAATATATTTAAAATGATAACCCGAGTAAAGTGTGAAAATTTCTGAACACTTTCGAAATCGGGAAGTTCAAGCCTTCAGACTCCCTCAATTTAGAAGAAGTTAAATACCTTAATTAACCTTAAATAAATATTCACCTTTACCAACACCCTTTTTTGACCAATCCTTTTTGAATTGCTTTGATGAGCATGAAGTAAAAAAGCCAGTTCTATCCATCTCACCAAATCACATTGGAAAAGACTTTAAAAAACTAAAAATATGGTAATGCCCGTCCTTGCCTTGCCTTTCCCACGTCTACAAAATAAGGTCATAAGAGACGGTAGCCTATTGACGGTTTATGTGAAAATGTCATTTCCAGAATGAGTAGACGACTAAGCCTGATTATCGCAATGATAACTTAACACACGATAATAATCAATTATGAATATTGTGATACTGTTTCACTATAATTACCAACAAAGTTGGAGCATAAATTACACTCAGTATGAGATCCACAGAGACGTAAATTTAAAACTGGTGGGATGAAAAAAATTGGACACCATATATGCAAAAATAATTTTATTGAAGTGAGATGGTACAAAAATTTTAAATTTCTGAAATTATGCTGTTTACTTATTCAGATGAATATTGTTGCATTTATCTACTGTGATAATGCAATGTACATCATAGTAACCAAGTTCATGATCATATGTAGCTAAGTAAATCTTTCACGCGACTGGAAATCTCGGACGCCATTTAGTGAATTCGGTGACGCGAGTCTACTAGCGATATTACTAACGGGGGCTGCTACCCCTCTTGGTTTGGCCCGCATACTATTCCCGCAACAACACACCCTTAATTCCATAAAGTTTATTAATCCTTAGCATATAATATAGAAATTTGGCAAAGTCTTTTAAGCGTAGATAGCGCTCTAAAAGACCCTGCCAAATTTCAAGATTGTAGGTGTTATAGTTCCTGGGATTTCGTGATTAATCAGTTAGTAGTATTTCGGTCTTATATGAGTATGCAAATAGATAATGACGTTATAAAACATTATTTAGACAGTACTTACTGCTCTAGTAATAGTTTAAAAAACTATTAGCGTGAACCAATTATGAAACACGTAGAGCATTTAATTTACTACTCTGGTTACTTTACCTCTCGTGTGCCCAGTATCATAACTCACAGCTGAGCATGCGGGGGACACGTCGGGACCAGATACCGCCATTTACTACTGAGTATCTAATTCTGTGCATCATAACCGTCAGACAAGTATAATTCATGGGAACGAATGTCAGATGAGAAAATAATTATGGGGCTGACATTGGTACAAGTAAATACTTTGCAGTGTAGAAATATTAACGATGAAAGAAAATATCATACCAGCAGCACATAAAACATGTCTAAAATCTATACAAACGAATGCGTGTGTATTAAATATTTTTCCATAATAATAATAATAGGGTGATATGAAACAGCAGTAGAGAAAAATAGTGTGAAAAAAATCGTCTGTTTTTATGAATGTCGTGTGTAAACGCTGTATGTATCTAC
Source organism: Eumaeus atala (assembly GCA_017140195.1). Taxonomy (NCBI): domain Eukaryota; kingdom Metazoa; phylum Arthropoda; class Insecta; order Lepidoptera; family Lycaenidae; genus Eumaeus; species Eumaeus atala. Next base: position 263,782 of record JAFELO010000063.1, read on the forward strand.
GGAACTAATGGACGGACTTGCCTCTAATGAAATATATTTCTTTCTTTTGACTACTTCATAGGCCAGTCAAGCTATTGATACTGGGCGCGCAGGCAAATGGTGCGCGGTGCAGAGCAGCCAAATGTAAACGAAGAAACACATGCGGAGACGCATCAAAGACTTGTTAAACTTTTCAAGGATTTCTCCCCTTATCCCTTATCTCATCTTAATTAGTGTCCCACGCGTAAATGAACTATATATCCCAATCGGGAATCCTTTTTAGGCGTTTCAGAAGCAGAAAATAGCGGTTTGCCTTGTCATATATATCATTGACAATATGAGGACACCATGCAATCGCACGTATTCACGCGTGTATACTAAGTAAGCACTAACGTATAACAAAAAAATAATAATAAAAAAGAAAGGTGTCGGAAACTTATAAAGATAACAGATGCCGAAAATTTTAATTTTCAATTTAAACGTAAGACGAGTATTTTAATTATCTATAATAGTAACACTAGTTATAGCCCGATTAATTACACTACAGTACTACAAATAGTTTTTATCGATTCTTTTGTGAATTTGAAATTGTAACTATATTTAAACGAATTATAAGATTTCTTTTTATTTCCCGACAATAAAAATTAGAACACTTAAAAACAAACGGGCTTTTCCTTTGCTTGTGACGTTTGCACTAACGGACTACGCTGTCAATAGAATTGGCCTGTGTACACGTGGCTCCGGTACAAAACAATCGCAAATATAAAGTCACACAGAAATGCACAGGAATCTAATCAAGACATTGTTGGTCTAGTTAGAATGTGCTGTTTATACTTAGTATTTAGTGATACAATTACCTGGTATTATTATATGCATTAGGACTTAATAACTAAAAAGTGTCGTAAAAAAAGATGTTTTAAAAGCTACAGAGTGCGGAAATAATTAATAATTATTATATGGCCTAAAATGCCACCGGCTACTCACTAACCGCATGAAATAGGATAGTATACTTATCACTTTTAAGGTAGTACAATGGACTAGATAGATGGAAAGAGGCATGTGGTACGTGTTCACCGCTGCCAGCAGCTACAGACAGACGTATATAATTCTTTATAGAGGGCCAAACAATTAATCGGAGCCTTTTGACGTATGTTGATACCCATGGACATCTACATTACTGTTGTCATGCAGATTATTTGCTCTACTTTCCTCCTCCTCCTTCAATGGACTGTCGGTTACTCATAAACTGCTCAAAAAGCGAGTGCCACTTTACGATGGTCTCATGTGAGCGAGAGGTAGCTCTCCGCTTGGGCCGGCCCGATTCCGCTGCAATGTAAAATGGCACTAACTCTTGCTGCCTATACTATACTCTTACACAATTCTCTTACATACAAAACTAAGTCTCCAAGAGCTATCTGCATGTATGTCACCGATTATCTTATAATATATAGAACGATTTTCATACGGTTTTCACCCATAAATAGAGCTATTCCCGAGGTAGGATTTAGTGTTTAATTATGCGCTTTTACTCGTGGGCGAAGCCAGGGCGTAGTTAACACGTACTGGCTATTGTGAAAAAATGAAAGGTAAATGAATCTAGAGATAAGTTTAGAGGAAAAATATATTATTGTTATTTGTTTTTCTCTTCTTCAAGGATAATTGTTTTATTCCAATAACTACTATATTCAATAACTATAAAATGTAGGATGTAATATGACTGGAGCTTTGTCGTGTTTCGTAACTCGTATTACATAAATGAAGGCAGTTTTTCGTAGCTGAGAGAGGTGCATGTTTGATTGGTCAAAATACTTTGAAGGTTCTAGCTTATAGCTCGCAAATGGTAGCCTATTTTGAGACTCCATCTGTTATTGTTTCAGTATTTTGTTATTGCATATGAGTGGCGGTAGATCAGTCGTCTTGGCGTTCATTGAAAAGGACTATCTATGTCCAAGCGCCGGCCGACATGACCTGAAAATGATAATGACAATATAAATATTCAGATGAAATATTAACTACTCTTCATGAAAGGCACGATAATTACTGAAGTTATGCATAGGACATACACAATTTTGTTGCGAGAACTCTTTGACATTTATGTTAAGTGACATTGGTTAAATAAGATCGATTGTTGGGTAAATCAACATATTACGAGCCCACTCGAACAAAGTCTTGGTCTAAAGTCGAATAAACTGAGGAGGAATTCTGTTTGGACTGTTTCAAGTATGACGACAGTTTATAAATCTGTGTGATATATATACAGTTGAGGGTGCGACCTGATGGCCGTGGTGCACCATTTACAGTTGTCGATTTTTATTCGGTACTTCTTTTGACGACTGATGGCTCAGTTGGTAATGATAAATACAAATAATTTATTTTGGCGAAACGCGCGGACATACCCCGCATATTACGCCAGCGGTCGCGGGTTCGAATCCCGCCCAAGTCGTGGATGTATATTTATGCATTATATATATTTCTATAATAAAAGCCCTAAATATACATATTTTTTCAATTTATAAAGAAATTAAATATTCCCGTTTGTGCTTACGGTAGTTACTGTTAGGTCTAGGCTTAACTGGTGTGATACGAGCACAGACATTATTATTCCTGAAGAGCTATACGATATAATTCTATATTTTTTGTTTCACGCACTATCACCTGCTATGGGTGAGATTCAAAGGTGTTGCACTCGTTTCGACGCATCCCACGCTCCAGGACCGTATTCCGTACGTCGACTGAAGAGTGCAGATACAGTTTCTTTAAGCAGTTTAACGTGCTTGAGGTCTGATCGCTCTGTATAATTCCAAGCTCTCGTCTCACCCTACATGAAATGTTTATAATTCCCCACTAATGTACCTTTAATCCTTGGATGTGCTTTGTTTAATTTCAAGGGATTATGTTGTTAAGCCAACTTTAATTGTATATTTGGATCTTCGTCACGTAATGTAATAAGTACATACACGATTTGGTATCACACAAAATTAATTGTCGCGCATCTGAGTTTTGTTATGAATCAGTGAATTCCTTTTCACGTAATGTTAATATAGTTTTATGTTAGTTTGTGTGTTCTTTATTTTGGAACACGTTTGTTTATTATATATCTGGTTTCGCACGAAATGGTATTTCTAAGTCACCGCTGTGCTTGGTAATATTATTGCGTCTATCTGTTCGTCCATCCTTCTGTCATAGGGTGGTGTCACATAACTGTAATATGTGTAAATGCTATATGTCACTATAAGGCCCCAATTTTTCCTATGTCCCTATATTCTATGAAAAACATGCTCGCGTGGCTGGTGTCATAATAGTCGCGCGTGCCAGCAATTGATTGCTACCACTAAAGATAGCCACAAACTTTCCCAAATGCTGCGCGACAGTTCACAAATACGGAGTTTCGGTGATGCCGACACAAAAACTGTGGTCGACGCACTGAACTTAAATGTATAAAATTACATCGGAGGAAATCGAAAGGATCATAGAGCGTGTGATAGTAATGTCAAAGTAAATTTTGTTCTAGTTCCATTATTTATTTCCAATTCGAACGTTACATTTGTGACGTAAACCTTGTTTACAAACAGGTGGCTTAATTTTTTTAAACTTGCGAACGTGCGGCTTTTTCCGTTTGTAATTTCACATTTGCCTTTCCATTACTGGCCAGCAACGTGGCCAGAATTAACAGTTTTGTATGAAAATAAAAAAGTGCATTAATCGTTACGTCATTAACATAAATCAACTAATCAACTAGCGATCCTCCCTGGTTTCACCCGTCAATAACAGGGACCGGATCGTTACCTTATCAAATTATTGAAAACTTCCTCGGGAATCGCTCTATTCATTACTAAAAACTGCATGAAAATCCGTTCATATTTGGAGAAAGTCGTAGACCTTGATTTATAATTGTAGAATTTTTATTTTTAGTAATACAATTGCGAAGACATCCATTGAACGGGTCCTCCAGTAGCCTCAGATATATTACCCTCCTTTCCAACTATAAAGTAAGGCAACGCATCAGCATGACAACAATAATGCAGGTGTCTATGGGCGTCGGAAGTTGTCAAAAGGTTCCGATTGATCGTTAAAAAAAACTCGTACCTGACCGATATGTGGATTTCATCATCATTCGCCTGAGTCCTGAGACAAAGAATGGCAACACCGATTCACGTATACAATAGCTTTACAATCAAAAAGTATCCAACATAGAGACGAAAAAATCATTTTACTAAAGAAAATAAAATATCTCATACATTCAGTAAATCTAAAGAAACGCGATAAAATCCGTTAAATAGACACAACAATGAATAACATCTGCGTAAATATACGAAAGCAATATGTCTAACCAGTACGGATTGAAAACTCAAATAAAATACGCCGCTTGGAAAACCAGGCTTTGCTGCCTGGAAAATCTTATTATTATATATCTTATTTATAGATTGGCACAACATGTGGCAAGAGTGCTGTCGCCACTACGTGATCAGACCAGCGCTCTTGTAAAGGATTCCTATCACTTTGTCGAAGAGATTAAACCGACCCATACATACAGGTGTTTGAATGGTGATTCACAACACCATCCAATACAACTTAAGTACTGTTGGAAAGTCCTTGGTTCAAAGAGCTCGAGGTTTTTGTGATGAACAACACATGGGTGCCGAACTTCGGCATGTCAAACAAGTACTGAAAAATAATAAGCTTCAAATTCCACGTCTACATGCCAAAAATAGAGTGAATCCGGCCACAGTTAAGCGAAAACCACTTGTACTACCATACATGAAAAGGGTCACTGACAAGATCGGATCCGGTGTTCCAAGCAGGTTGTTAGACCCAACCATCCTCTCTGTTAAAATTTGCTTGCTTTCTAATTTCAATCTCCTCACGAGTCATCCTTGGACGGTTTGGCGATTCTATCGCGAGGTTTTGAGGTCCTTCAAATCTAATATAATGGCGGGCGTTATCTTGTACATGTTGACAAACGGCGGACTTAGTAGAACGACGATGTGTAATATCTGCGATGTCTTCGTTAACGCGTATTCTTATTCGTCTCTTTGTTTGACCTATGTATGAAAGCCCACAGTCGCAATCGAGTTTGTAAACTGCTGCATCCTGTAGGGTGATCCGAGACTTTACCGGTGGTAGCACTGACTTATTTTTTTTTGGGGGCTTGAAGAAAGTTTTTATAGAAGCACGCTTCAGGATGTAGCCAATCTTAAATATAACTAAGTCAAAAATGTCTCATCCCAGCTGTCACCAATTTTTTTAACAACTTATAAACTAACTATAATTATTAAGTTTTT
>JAFELO010000063.1:269062-279957 GCA_017140195.1 Eumaeus atala
TATATTTGAAAATATAAATTTATATGTAAAATAACAATAAATTATATATATTTATTATTATGTTTAATTTACTTATATTTATTATATATTTTCATCCATTTATTATTTTTAACTTGTATAACAGTACAGCACAAGAATTTTGACAAATTCGTTCATGGCGGTGATTCTGTCTCGTTCCACAAGAAAATCTAAAGAAACGCGAAAATCCGTTAAATAGATACAACGATGAATAACATTCGCGTAAATATACGACAATAATTTCTCATACACTGATTTACAAAACACAAGGTATACGATTCCATACTAAACTATGATTCCAAAGCTACCGTGAATGTTATGTACAATCACGCTTATTAAACATTACTCTCTTCCAATGTCAAGAATGGAATAAAGATTCTGTTTAAAAGATGTGCGCAATTTAAATATTTTTAGTATTTAAGTTTATTTTTGTAAAGTGCATAATTTAATGGTTGCACATCCTTTATATGCACGGTTTTGAGACGCCTACTGTATATCTTGATATTTCTCTAAATCATTGATCTACTACGAAAGTTATTCCTACCAAAACTGCTTACTAATCGCAATGAATATGATCCTCTTGGAATAAGAGGTTAAGAGTATACTTGGTATGGCCATAAACATTGTTACAATAAAAAAAAAATACATTTGAATTTTATCTGTCAGTCAGTCAGTCAGTCAGTCAGTTGAATCGGGTGATAAACAGAATCATTGTGATTGCATTACACAAAGTATGTTTGGTATACTTGGTATTAATGAAATGTTTGTGTACTGGTGTAGTGTTTGGGTACAATGAGACTTCCTCTGTAGTAGCTACTAGCCCGACGTTTCAGAAGCTTTACAGCAATCATACTCACGGGTGGGCTGAGATGATAGATATCCTGATAAGTTTTTATAAGTACTCGAAGAATTATAATTTAAGTTGTTCCGATTAACGCAAACAGTACTTATTATATCTTGCTGTCTTGAGGGGTTCTGTTTACTTCCTGATTTGATAGTGTTTACTACTGGGTTCTAAGCAGAGGGAAGAACCCAGCCGTCTTCTCTACTGAAATTTGATGTTTTTTAAATTTCAATAGCCTCACGTATCATCCTTGGAAGGAATCGTTGTTCCCTAGTGAGGATTTGCGCTTTATCAAATCTAATATAATGGCATGGACCAACTTCGGCTAGCTTTTTTCATATCGGCTGTATGTTCTTTAACGCGAGTTTTTTATAGTTTGTCCTATATGAAAGAGTCCATATTCACAATCAAGCTTGTACACTCCTGCGTCTTGCTGATCAATATTTAATTTAACTGACGGTAAGTACTCACTGACCTTCTTTGGCGGTTTAAAATAAGTTTTATTGAAGCCCGCTTGAGGATATAGCCAAATTTGTCAGTCATCCCTTTTAAATATGGTAATATAAATAGAAGAATTGCCGTTTAGGTATCTATCTGTATGGGTATACTTTCTAAAAACACTGTGACTTAAGGTGTTTTTGGGATAACGGATGATCATCTAAGAAAACCAGTTTTTAATCCGTAGCGCGGATAAAGGTAATGCCACCGTAATAATGAATATGACAGACTACAATGATAAAATTGAACGCTTCCTATAGGATGAGTTCACTTACAAAAAAATAAGTATGTGGTTAGTACTAAAACCAATCACACAGGGGAGCGTGGCGGGTAGCGGTAAAGGCGAGAGGAGCTACTGCCATTCTTAACGTACGTACCAGAGCTGATTGATAACTGGCTGAAACGACGAACTTGAAAAAAAGACATGCAAACAAAATTTGTTACATTATATTCTAAAATAGAACGCCAAATTTGAATTTATTTTGCGACAATATGTGACAATAGATGAAATATGGATACATCGTTATACACCTGAAACAAAAGAACAATCTAAGCAGTGGACTGAGAGCGGAAAATCTGCTTCGAAGAAAGCAAAACGGTTTTGTCGGCCGACAAAGTGATGGTGAATCTTTTTTGGGATGCTCGAGGGATTATTTCCGTGGATTATTCGCAAAGGGGAAATAATAATTTGAGAGTATTGTGCAAACTTGCTGAAAAAATTTTGTGAAGAAACCCGAAAGAACCGGCCTTAATTAGCCAAAAAGAAAGTTTTATTCCACCACGACAGCGCTACTGTGCACTCGTCAAGGGTTGCAATTGCCAAACTGATTGCGGTTTGAATTGTTACCGCAACCCCCCTATCCCTCGGATTTTGCCCCCCGTTCATGATCCTCTCCACGAGCCAAAGGTTCACGTCAGCGCTTAGACCATTTTAGCTACCGCGCGCCAGCCGCCCCCGACGTGAGTCCATCGGTCCCTCTGGCCATGATAATAATAGTTAAGTTAGCTGTTACAAACACTCTCATATCGGGTTGCATCTCTCCCGTCTCCCGGGGGGTCGGACCCTCTTTCGAACCAAAACCTAGTCCCGTTGCCAGACGAACACTCATAGCAATCCGTTGAAGCTGTATTGGGCTTCTCTTCACTTCCACAGCAAAAGTTTAGGTCCGAAAAAGTACTTACGTTAAATAACTTCATTTTAATAGAAATAGGCTGAATGATAATATATAATAAAGATGAAAAATGAAGCAAAATTAAGAGTGCCGAATATTATTGAACGGGTTCAATTGTTTAAATCTAGTAGTTGGAATTTCACCCCCGTTCTGTCCGTCGATTGACTTATATGATTAGCCAATAGTATTATAAAACTATGATGGCCGCAACCACAAAATGGCCGGCATTATAGTCTTTTAAAACACCTGTATATTGGGTTTAAACTGAAAGGTGTCGGTTAGGTTAGGTTACAAAAGTATAAAAAATCAAATTCACGATGGCTGCTGCCGCCAAATTGCGGTCTTCATGTGTCATATTTATAGCCCCGTTATATTAAGGTGGGGTATCAAATGAAGTGTTTAAAAAATGGCTGATGATATTAATGATAACTATGTAGATACTAGTAATCATACTAAAAGAAGGACACAATATAATATTTTATGCCGAAATAGATAGCAACTAACGAGGAGGATTTTAGTAAGGTTTAAATTTACGATCGAATAAATTCAACTCTTTAAATAAACCACGATAAAATCCATAAAAGTAGTTTCATTGCAATGAGTAACATTCGAATAAACTTAAGACATCAATAAAATCAACTCAGCAAACTTTATCTTAAATAGAACCCGTAACACAAATAAAAAGTATTTACGGCTCAAGTTTTCTTTTAAATCTTTGCAGTTCGCACGACTTAATCGTTTCTTTATAGTCTGTATTTCATAAATTCCAATGCATCATATAAACAGATCAGGCGACCGTAGGAGTAAACGGCTTCTAGAGCGGAGACCTCGTCAAGGTAATCGTACATTTGGACGCCCTCCCCCAGGTGAAACAACGAAATGACGAGAACCGAAGATCGGGCTCAGTGGTGTGCCTTGGGAGAGGCCTATGTCTAGCAGTGGACGTCTGCTGAAGAGAAAGAGAGAGAGAGAGATAACATGTTCTGTATATCATGGATTTGAGTGGTAAGGAATCATTTCATTACAAGTCCTACTATACTTACTAAATACTAACTACTGAATACCAGTGCTGTGTCGCACCAGTGCAGCATCTCAGCAGAGGGATACGGAGGAACGGTCCTCAGTATCAAAATTATTTATCCTTTATTTTCCAAATTGTATTTTTTATATGGAAATAAATAAATGGTTTAAGAAGTTTGGTTAGAATGTATTAACACTCGTATTTTGTACTGAACTCTTGAATAAACGCTAACAATCATAGACCTCTTTGATTGTACCTTGAATTATTTATTACGTATCTTAATATTTATTAATATGCCTCTAAATAAAGTAAATATATGCATGAGCCTCTATCCTTACGTAACTTTGTTTCAACATAACATTTGTTCAACCGTAGAACATATAATATTTTTAGTTCAAAGGGGTTTTTGTAATCACAATATATGTATAGTATTGAATGATTTTAAATTCGTTTTAGCATTATTACAATAAATAAATGTGATGCAGACAATGGAAAATAAATAATAGTACAGATTCAAAAGTTGTCCCAATAACAAATTTGAGAATATCATACTTTAACCATGAACGTAGCAAGGATTCCATTTCTCATTATTATCTTAAGTTCCGTTTCGAGGATAGCCAAGATCTCGCCAGAGAATGATCATCTCGAGCTCACAACGGAGTTGAGATTTGTCGATTCTTCTGTAGCCAACGTAGGAGTAAAAATATATTTGATATTTACGGAATGATATATTTATGAAGGAAAATGAACTCTGTGACTAACAAACCATATGAAGCGAGTCCTTTCTACTAGTGCACTTCCATTTAGCTGTGGCATCGTCACGTGACTATAAGATAGTAATCGTTGTGACTCGAACATTCATCAGCTGCTGATGATGATGCCCAAAAATGTCCATTGCTGGACCTACGTCCATTTATATCAGAACATTTGACCGTTAGCCGCGTGAGGTCCTGGGTTCGATCCCCAGGTCGGACAACTGTTATTAATGTTTTTCAGATTATTCTGAGCACGCATTACATTGTCCAGGATTTTAATGTGCCCGAAGTGGCCGTAGACTTGCCACCTATGACATTATAGGAGTCAGTACCTTGGCTAATCGTAGGTGTTCTAGCATAATCTTCTAGACTTACGAGTTGTGGATGTACTAGCACGCCTCATCTTACCTCTGCGGGGATAACAGCCGTGAAGGTACTTTTTTACTTTTTTAAAATTATTATCGATATACAACTGTCGCACAATGTGTATTTGAAGAAAAAGATATTTGTAGGTTTCGAAATTATTAAATAAACGTTAATTTGGCGATCCACTATTTGTGTTAATATTTTACTACCTCTGTGTGCCGGCCTGTATGCCTCGTGGTCGACTAGATTTTGCAGGTAATATAAAACATATAAACTTTAACGTCTTACAGTTGAATTGTGAATTTTCGTGGATAAGGACTCGTCATATAGACGCATCGACATCCCCAAGGTGTAACATAACAAGTGAAATACGACAACATAGCCATCACTTTGCTCTGTGGGGTTATCTAGTCCGTATTCTGGATATAGCTCCAATCATAATAAATTATGAATAACTTAATTTAGCACCTTTTTTCATATGTCATGGCCGGTACGTAGGTCACAGACGACAAGCTCGTTTACATATTTGGTCGGTTTTTTCAGGGACGTACCTCAGTATCTCTCGCTTGCATAATACCGGTGTGAGTTGGCTATTCTTCTCACATTTCGTGTGATTTGTGAGAGAATTAATGGCTAACTAAGTGTGGTTTTGTGTGAAAACTAAGGAGATGTAAGTTATAATTAGAAACGTTTAAATGTAAAGGCAATAAGAGATCACAAAATTTTAAAAAGTATTTGAACGCGATAATCTCAGGAACTGCTGGCCTCAATTGAAAACTTGTTTTGTATCGAATATTCCACAAGGACAAAGAAATTTGAGAAAGCAGATATTATCTAATTCTAGTTTAATTTTTAATTTATTGCGTGCATTTAGAACTTGAATTATGTGTTCTCTTGGGACTTTATCTAACGTACTTGTGTAAAGTGACAAGAAGATGACGTACTGTTTTCTACATTTTTCATTTATATAGTTATGCTTGTGATATTTTATTATAGTCAGGCTTTTATCCCATGGATACATTTTTCGCAAGTATTGTAATCGCTAAGCTTCGCTCTACTAAAATAACCAAAGTGAGTGAAGCAGGAAACACATATAACGGCTTACCATACTGAATAGAGGCGTTGGCTATACCTGTAAGACATATCATAAGTTGTGTGGGGGTAAATTTGTACCTGTGCGTGTGACCTGTGAAGAATCGAATTTCTACTGGTACCTACCCCATTAGAAATTGAATGGTGTGAATGTACATGTGTTAAGATTTCTATCAAGCAAATTTTCCGTGACCTTACTTTGATGAACCACCCAACAATTACCCAAATACAATAAAGCTCGATTTTGATTGCTAACACGAATGTTAATAATTTCTTATAATATCTCACTCTATTGATGCCCCCGTAAACGGACACCTACGATGTCTTGTTTCGTGCGGTTTGGGTGTAGCCTGTGGCCCAAGCGGGAGGGGGGGTTGAAAATAAATATGCTGATGTTTATAGGCATCTGTAGTCGTTGAAAGTCTCCGATGTTTCGTTTGTCCCCCTAACTTTCAAAAAAGTCCACAAACACAATTTCGATTCCGGTGGACACTGGCCATCTCTGTGCTCCAGCTGTGCAAATACATATGCACTCTTTATTCCTTGATTCCACTATTCCGGTGGGACGCTGATAGCACGACCGGAGAGAAATCGGACGCGGGGTCTTAACATACTCTCCGAGCGACAGGGGCATATCACCGCCAACTTACCTACTTCGGATGAAATTAGAAATTGAAAAATCTCAAAAGACTTGATCCAACACGAGACTCGGAATCACATGATATGTGCTTGAACTTTCCAGTAGTCCAAGATGCCCCGTGGCGTTATTTAGTCACTTTTTCTTCATGAATGTCTACTTCTATTTGCCAACCTATGTCAAAGAATTCATTTCGTGCCTTAGTAAACATTTTAATGGTAATACATAGCCTGTTGCACTGACTATTTAAGGTAAGTAAATATAGAAACATTATTCATTAAATGTTTGTCATTCATGTATGATGGACTAAATTAAGAAAAGTTTTTGCTATACCCAATACCTCTGTAGCAAACTAGTGTGACCACTACACTCACACCGCCAAAGCCAGCGAAGGCCACGAACCGTGAGTATCTATGAATTCGCGGCATAGGCACAGATATTTTGGTCCGTGAATGTATATAATCCGAATCCACGAGTGTATAATCCGTATCACGCTAAGATCCACCAATCTGTTCATACAATGTCTGTATTCAAATTAATCTGGTTTAGCTTAGAGCTCCAATGTTACAGACGGTAAACCCGAGATCTTTTATGATGCGAGTCTAAAAAAAACACCCATGTGAATAGTGGGTCGATCACCCGTTTACGCGACGATGCTTTTTACGCCGTCGTGTGAACAATTCAACGCTTTTTGAATACGCGATAAAAAACTCTCCGGGCTCGTCTAACTTCCTAAAGTTAATCCTCTTATCGCGTTATGGATTAAAATCAAAACTCACAAGACTTTGTACGACGCCTGTAAGACCTTCCAATGCTCATTACTATACATTATGTACAGGATAATGTCTTTAAGGAGACAATTATGGAGATTTTTGCACAGGACCATTAGTTTTTATAGATAAATGTATATTATTATGTATTCTGCATCATTATAATATTTTATTCGTTGACTGACTGGATTGCCTTCGAAGGAATGCAAAGAAGGTTGATCCTATGATCCCAATAAAATCTTATTAAAATTGCTGATCACCATGTCGCTACAATATATACCTACTTTTATTTATTGACCCTTGAATACTATATATGTCCGCTTCGTGGTCTAGCATGTTCAACTACAGTCGTGAGGTCCTTTGTTCGAGTCCCGGGCAGCCTATCTATAGGGAAAGCCTATTGAGATCTTACCCAAATGAGAAGATAATTTATTAATACTGTAAGTCTATCAATGTGGAAGTTAAAAAATAAGGTTAACTACTTCTGTTGCTCTTACCCAAATAAAAGGGGTTAATATTTAAGCACTTACCATAACAGGGTTACCTTATGTTTATCTCTTTTCCGCGCATGCTTTCTTTCTAGTTCTATGAATTTGCGGAACTAATTGAATTCGGAGTGCGGTATTGAATACACAGTGAATGGTGATGCTTGTGACCTTCGTTGTTAACGTGGGGCTGGTCTTAAGTATTAACATGAATTTAAAAGCCATTAAAGTTGTTTCCAAAGAAAAGTGTATTACTTCCTAAATTTCAAAATATTCTATTTTTTTATAGAAATTGTAAGGCAAGTAAAAACGAGCTAGAAGATAGATGGGTACACTTTTTGTAGGCAAAAGGTGCCATTTTTGTCTTAAATAATACTTGTATATATAAACATATATATATATATATATATATATATATATATATATATATAATACTTGGAAATACGCTGCGCGACAGCTCAACCTGAACCTGAAGAACTGAAAAAGCTAAGCAAGAATATTTTTTGCGTGGGCCGTGGCCGTGGGAGCCTTCAACTTCTTGAAACAATACCTAGACATTGCTTCTTTATCTGGCAATGGCTCACGCAGCAGTCTTTTGCCCCCCCTCGGAGGATAGAAGTGGATTATGTTACATAGCTTTTTGCAGGCCAATGTTAACCACTCCGCTGGGGCTCAGGAGCTTCTCCTACAGTCAAGGGTAGAGTGGAGCGTGGACGTGGTGGCGGCAGAACCATTCTATGTGCCGCCCCACCATCACTGGGCAGAGAATTTGGGTGGTTAGTTCGCCATCGTAAAAAAGACTGGCTATGTGCCTTCTTTTGAGACAGAAGCGAGAGGTAACGGATGTGTGGCGGTGGTTTGGGGAAAAATAGCCATTATCGGTATTTGTATTCAACTTGTGCCAAGCAGCTACAGTCAAACAAAAATAACTCTTATTGCAAACATCTTGCATGTGATATTGCAATGACTTGTGACATAAATCAGACAGTCGGTAAGAGACGCAAAAAGAAGTTCACGAGATTATTAGTCGAATTGAGTGCACGCAGACGTTTAAGTTGCTTGAGCGTTGTAAAACCGTAATGAATGGGTAAGCAACAACAGTGTTTTCGAATTCGGTTAGTGCCTACCCGAATCAACTCTATTGATTTGGATACCCTTTAGCTAGGCTAAGACGACGATTGAATTATCGGATTTATAGGGTATTTGAAAATAAGTCTATGATGGGAATGAAGAAATGTCTTTTTGCTTTATATTGTTGTCTGTCTTTAATAAGAGGTAGTGCCATGCTGCATTGCAGCGTATTTGGGCTGGCATGACTGGGGAGGTACCTCTCGCTTACATAATACCGCCGTTAAAGTAACATTTGCAATGTCTACTTTCGTACAGTATGTGGTAATACACCGAGTAGACGGTGGCTCATTGGGGGGACGGGGGTGGAAAGAAGGGCAACGCATTGGCATAATAATTATGTGTATGTTCCCAGGCGTCGGTAGTCCTAAAAAGGCCCCGATTTCTCGTTTGCCCCCTACTCTGTTTTAAAGTTCGAAATGAAGTTTCGTAAATAAAATGTACGATACTTGTAAACTATTAAGGAATAGCGAAGGGCTATGACGACAATACCTACATTAAATGCAATTAGTCACCAGGACGAGAGCTCATCCAAGATTAGCGAGAGACGACATAAACGATAAATCCTTTGCTTAATACGTCCTACGAAGAAGCCATTATTCAAAGGTCGGTCAGGTTGATTAGGACCATCAAATTTTCTTTGAAATGAATTCCATATTTTTTTCGCTTTATAAACTGACTTGTGAGTAATTTTATTAAATCATATGATGTAACAAAATAAGTACTTTGTTTTTTAACCGAAATTACCTACAAGTTACCGAATGCTTTGTTATACAATTAGCAATGACGCCTGGTCCATTGATAATAGAGTGTACGCGTCATCGACTACGAGGTTTCCTACTTCTTCCCAGACTGAAATATCAACGTGATGCTTCTTGTCCCCCATATAGTCTTAAAACATTTTCTGCTGCTGTTTCCTTTGCCTCTGTGCTGGCTCCCATGTGGGATTATGCGTAGACCGGTATACTTCACGTAAATTAAGAAATATCATAAAATTAACACATATGATAAGTATTTTAGTAAGAGAAGTGCCATGCTGTATTGCGTGGGAATCGACTAGCACGACTAGGGAGCCACTTGTCTCTCACACGATACCGCTGTAAAGTGACATATATGCTGTCATGTTTTGCGCGGTTTGTGAACAGCCAGTGGCCTATTAGAGAGTAAGAGTAAAGGAGGGCAACACATGACAGTTCTGCGTAGGTCTATGGTAGTTGTTAGTGGTCAAAGGGATCCAATTTCTCGTTTGCCCCTCTACAATATAATACAATGTGACACAGAGGACAAATTGAAATGTGTGCTAGCCGCTGGGGCACATAATGGAAGAGAGACTTCAACGGAAAAGTGAACAATATTTTAGACCAAATTCCAGGCCTGCCAGTGATGTACCGCCAACCCACTCCATGTGGTCGTTACCCTTATTCGTAGCAAAAAAACGTAATCCCCTTATACTGATTAGTCTATCATCTATCTACAAAGAAGTTTCATTTCAAAGTTTAATCTGCAGCTAGCGCGACAACAAAACCAGTAGTTGATAATACCTCAGGGCTCAAGCTCTGAAGCATCTGCATATTAACTTTGTTTGTCTGAACGCCCCGGTATTTGCCACCAGGCTCAGAATACACGATTGCTTCTCAATGAACGCCAAGACGATCGATCTCCTGCTACTCACATGCAACCCGGCTACTGCACGGAGATCGTCTTCCCACCTCGTGAACGGTCGACCAACACTTCGTTTTCCTCCAGTCTAGAACCTTAGTGGCCCATCTGCAATCTGTACTTCGAAGTGTGAGAGAGTCGCTGAAGTGAAGACTTTATTCGTTGTTTAAAATCAGTATAATATAATATCTGTGGACTTATCACACCACGTTAGCCTATCCCCGTGTTAGGTACCGTAAGGACTTGTGTTACAGGTACTAGACAACGGACATATATTCAATATGTTTTACAAATTTAAGAAAGTTTATATATTCAAGATTTTTTTATAGAAATACGTACAATATACATATAAACATCCAAGACCTAGACGGGATTCAAACCCGCGTCCTCTGGCGTAACTCGCGGACTAACCGCCACGTTACCAACTGAGCCAGCCGATTGTCCATATAT
>JAFELO010000063.1:280104-306223 GCA_017140195.1 Eumaeus atala
TTTTCACGAAGCCTGTTTGGCTATGGATGTAGTAAGGCGTGCGCAATTATTGTAGTGTGCGAAACGTGTGCGAGTGTTCAATAACATACGAATATAACACACACATACAAGCGTGCTTATCGATATGCGTCATTACTACGTCCAGAGCTAAGTGGACTTCGTGAGATAGAACATCTTATCTTTAGCTATGATCGTTGTTTCATTACTGACGGCTACGAGTCGATCTAAGACAATACTTACTTTTACAAAGTAGTCGAATTCCCGAAACGAGAGCGCGACACAACTCTGACATGTTTCTATTCCTGCAAACTTGTACGTTTTGCACCACAAGTTTGTTAAAGGAACAACTTAAATAGTTCGCACCAACACATAATTTTGCACCAGATTCATGTATAGTTTCTATGTTTTTGATACATTATTAACATTCTATGGATATCATTCAAAATGTTATGGAGATTGGTGCATCAGTATGTTAGTATTTTTTCAATTGACCAAAATATTCACTACTGTCTTAGCTTCCATATCTGTCGTAATGGTTGAACCATACTGGCTCAACAGGTAAGGTGGCGGTTTACCCGCGTGTGACGGCATCGCTTGCGGGTTCGAAACCTGCCCAGGTGATGCATGTTTATTTGTGTAAAATATGTTATTCTATAATATCTTAAAACTACACATTTTTTCTTCTATATCTATAGCAATATTAAAAATATTGTCCCTTGTCTTGTACCTGTAACTAAGGTTGTACGCCGTAGGTTAAATTAGTGTATAATATACATATTAAATTGGAAATAGAAGAAGTAAAGATTTTTTTTGTACTAAATGCCTCATAATTCTAATGTTATTTAATAAAAAATATTTCGAAATACACTTCTTTACACAGGGAGACAGAATATAAAATTCAAAATGCGAAAAAAAGCAATAAAAATTTTGGGCAACAATCCCGGTGCGTCAAAATTTACAAGGTATGCTCGGGAAAGAATTGGAAATTGATTTATTTCCAAATGGATAATGTGGAGGGTCCAAAATATTGATATACTTTGCATTACTGAGTATTGGATGAAGAATTATGAGTTTATGTTTAATTTTAGGAATCACCAAGTTTCAAGTTCGTTCTGTAGCGAAAGAGACATACGAGGCGGCTAATAAATAACAAGGAGTTGAAATATATGGAACGAAAATATAACGTGTGTCTTACCTACTGAACATAGTACTGAGATAGCCCGTGCAGAGATTGAGAGTTTTATTATTGTATGCGTTTACAGAACTCCTACAGGGTTATGTGATTCAGTTGAGCAAACAATGGAGATATTACTGGCAAAAAATTGTGCATCTAACAAGCATATAATTATTTGTGGAGATTTCAATAGAAATTATTTAGATAACAACTCCACCACAGTTAGTTTCACATCACCGTTAAGGCCAACTTAATAAGTTTGTTCCTGAAACCGACAAGAAACGATAATATTTTTAGTAACCTAAAAATATAGTAAATCTGCTAAGCTCTAAAGGCATAAAAAATGTAAAGAAAATATTGTGTGTATTCCAGTAGGTATTAATCGTACTGAGAAGTTTAGAAATGTCATTATATGTATATATATTATTTGAAATATTAAGAACATTATAACAGCCTAGATTTAGCTTTCAGTTAATTATTTGAAATAATAGACACTCAAAATAATGCGACTTTTATGCGAAACAGTCAGGTTGGATAGCAGAAAAGCATGTTTCGGCAACTTACGTCTTAGCTATACAACAATAATGCACACAAGGAAGAATGTAAAAGAATAGTCAAAGATTTTCACAACGGTGTGTATTATAGCTAAGTCATTACATATTAGAGGTAAAATTAGTTATTCTAATAATAAAACTAAAGCTACCTAGAATATTATAAGTTGTGAAACTGGAAGGGACAAATCTCATCACTACGACTTTCATCTTAGTATGGGAAATAAAATAGTCCAGTCTGATGAGGAAGTCGCAATGGTAAATGAGTATATCTTTGCTGACATTCCAATTTATACTACAAAAAAATTTGTGTCTTCTTCTAACGCTGTTGAATCATTTCTTAAAAATATGTTTATAAATGTCATATTAACTTTCAGTTCAAAGGCCCAAAGACGTGATCCATATTTTCAAAACCTTAAAATCTAAGCATAATATGGATTTGTGGTGTATGTCTATGAAAATTGTTAAATTTATAGTCGATGTCATTGCACCTTATTTATCTATGATATTTTATGTGTGTAATGCGGTGTACTTCTTGATCTAATTAAGTATTCACAAGTCACAAGATGCTTAAGGAGTTTTTGTGAGCTGTTCTAAGCTTTTGACTGTGTACAGCATGCAACATTGATCAGGAAATTAGACCACGATGGTATAGGAGGTATGCCCCTAACTTTTTTTAATTTATACTCGTATTTAAGTAATATAACTCAAATATACAAGCTAGTTCCTAATACTTTAAAAAGAGATAAGTTTAAAGAAATTAAAATGCCAGCATTTTAATTCACAATATATTTTAGATAATGTAATGTATGTCCGTAAAAATATAAATAAATTTGATATAAGCTAAAATATTTTTTGGAATTTACCACACTTTCGAGTAAAACTCTCCTTCCAGACAGTTTCGGTATTGTTATGATAAAATGTAATAATCATTCTGTGCAATTATAATAACTTGGGGGTAACTTGTGTATATTATCCCGAATCATAAGTCCCGCTGAGTTCATTTCGCCGATTCTTCTCAGGTCAGGGTTAGGGTAGAACCAGTATTAATGAAGTAGCAACGTTCAAAAAGAGATTTGTAAAATCCCACTTCGAATAAAATATTTTGACTTCGTTTTTGTTTTCTTTTCTTGTTTATTTGCATTAAATAGGCATTTGCATAAAACATTTTGATTATTATGTAAACTTCGATAATGTAACC
Organism: Eumaeus atala; assembly: GCA_017140195.1. NCBI lineage: Eukaryota > Metazoa > Arthropoda > Insecta > Lepidoptera > Lycaenidae > Eumaeus > Eumaeus atala. Next base: position 283,031 of record JAFELO010000063.1, read on the forward strand.
AAAGCTGTGAAAAAATATCAAAATAAATCCTTGTAATTGCAGCTGCAGAAATCATCGAGGACTGTGTTGACAGAAGTTGTTCTTTCATGAATATAATTTTTTATTATTGTGTCGTGTAAAGTTTACGAGGCCGAAGTTCAAATACACAAGTTTTGTATTAAATTAACTTTTGCCATATTTCGTGAAATATCCGTCCGTATAAAAATAATTTAACTAAGTGATGAATACACACCATCAAATAATCCGCTGAAGTTGGTAAACCTCGTGTGAGATAAAATCAGCAGTTCCAGTGCACCCATCGTTGGACATAAAACTTTAATGAATTTTGATTTCTTGTTATCCTAAGCTTCGATCGGAGAGATTTAACTCTATTTATTGAACTTCGCATTATACCCATTCATAATTCATAATGTCACGCAAAAATAATGTGTGCCTTTATACTATATGGGGGGAAAAAGAGAAATCCGAGCCTCTTAACATCTACGGAAGTCCATAGACATCTGCATTATTGTTGTTAAGCAGCTAGCCCTCCTTTCTGATCCGAATACCGATGGCTCATGGGCCACTGCCTACTCACAAACTGCACTAGGCACAGTATAACTGTCACTTCCGTATCATGTGTGCAAGGGGTATCTCCCCGGTCGTGCCGGCCCAACTCCGCTGCAAGGCATGCCTCCTACTAAAAATAAAGTACTTCATAATGATGAATATGCATAATTTTATGGAACGGCTTTTGGGACACTACATCCTCCGCAATTGGGCCGGCACGACCGGGGAAGTATCTCTCGCTCGCTTAATGCCAGCGAGAAGTGACAGCGTCGCAATCGTGTTTCGTGCGGTTTGTGAGTATCCGGTGGCCCATTGGCGGGATGATAGGAGAGCTACGCATCGGCGTAACAATCAAGCGAATGTCCTTGGGCGTCGGTAGTCAAAAAAGGCTCCGATTTGATTTTGCCCTCTTATGCTATAAAAAACTACATCACAAAATAACATTATTTCAGCAATAATACAATATATACTAATATAATAATAAAAACAGAAGTGTTTGCTTGTTTGAACGGGCTAATCTCAGGAACTACCGTTCCGAGTTGAATAAAATATTTTTGTGTTGTATAGTCCGTTTATGGAAGATGGCTTATACGAAATATGATGTCACGAATAATAATACCGAAAACACGGGTGATGCTAGCATGAGATATTATAAAAAGTAAAAGTGTTAGTAACACCTTTCATTGCTAGAGTGTTAGTGTGGCTACTTCGACATACACGTAGCAGTCCGCAAGATAATTGTCAATAAATAAAACCTTAAGAGCATCTGTCTGCCTCATACCCGCAGCTCAAAACTGAAGTAAAATAAAAATAAATGCAGCCTCTAATCAACAAGACCCAAATTTGCCGTTCCTTACGTTCCGCCCGCATTTACCCGCTGATATTGTTAAAACTCTTTAATGAACTGCCTTTAACGATCTGATGAAAAACCTTCGTGGATATGGATTGAGCGATGGCTATTTGGGTATCTAAAAAGGAATATTTATTGTTCGAGTTTCAACATAACTAGAGTATGCTATGCAAAAGGTCAGCACAACAGCATATAACAAGACGAGCCGAATCAATCTTTAATTTACATCTTTTACATATAATCAAATATATGTTTAAATATGTTTTACAAAAATATATCTAATACGCCTTTTATCGTAAATTGATCATGTGTTTCAAGTGTTTCGGTAGTCCCATATAAATGTTACGATAACCACTGGCCTTGTACATTTCATGTTTGTAATAACATTTTATCCTAAAGCTCGCTAATGATGCTTGGCTATTTCCCCTGTAGTTAATTTAGTCGTGGTGTACAATCTATTTTATTATTTTGATTTGCCAGTCTTTAAAGCTGAAACAACTATTAAATTATAATAAATTCGTTTATGTATACCATATTACTTCATTCCATTAATTTATTATCTCTATAGTATGGATACGCGAAAAAAACTGATTTCATTCCTTTTTTAAAGAATTGTGCGATTGGAGGACTTTGAAATTTGGCACAGTTCATCATTATTTTGAGAAGATATCTAATGTAACATTTTCCCATAATAGGCATGGGATTAATTTATTTAAATAAAACGGCAAGCACGCATGCATCCACACATGTAAGAAATGTTTTATAATAACAGTATTCGTATCCACTGTCAAACAACAAAAATTTGATTTTAATTATTTTTTACCGAAAGGTGAAGGAGGAAGGAATTCACTTTTTATATTTGTGATCGAATTACGATTGCCAAGCAATCACTTTGTTAAATTCGTTTATCTTCGGTACACATGCTTCAAAAGATGCGTACAGTTTCTTAAGGCAATTTAACCTTTAACGCGTGAGATCTGATCGCTCCGTATAAATCCAACCTCCCGTCGGAAATGTTTATTTTAATTCTCCACAAATTCGTGTTTAATCCCTGGATGTGTTTCGTTTTATTTCAAGGGATTATATTGCTTGTATCCAACTTTGAATGTACTCGTATATCTTTGGGTCTTCCTTAAGTAATGTAATTCATTTACTTAAATACAACATTATAATTCCATTCTGAGTTGTATTGTAGTTGTACAGCTTTTCCATTTTTCAAACGTTATTATATTACAATAAAACTACTTTTACGGATTTTGCGCGATGGTTTATTGAATTATTTAAGTAGCCCGACGTTTCATAAGCTTTACAGCAACCATGGTCTGAAACGATGGGCTACATAAATAATTCAATAAACCACGACAAAATCCGTAGAAGTAGTTTTATTGTAATGTCTAACATTCGCGTAAACTTAGGACATCGTTATTATTTTGTGCTGACCCCTTTCGCTTTTGACGACTACCCCCGTAGACTTCTGCACTAATGTCACACGTTTTTCGTTTTTCCTGGATCCTCCAAAGGGTCGCAATAAGAACCCGCATGGAACGCACAGCACAGCATGTTACTTTTCGGCGACATCATATGAGCGAGGTTTAACTCCTCGGTCGTAACGGCCCAATTCGACTGCAATGCAGCAATGTCACGACCTCTGATTTAGTTACTTTTTCGCTGTAAAAACATGAAATATTTCCTAAAATACTCTGTCTACAACACAAAAAACAAGTATAATTTATGCCGAACTACTTTATGCGTATATGAGAAAGAGAGAATATTTATTCGCATCTCTCCCACTAGTCTTTTTCGCACAAAACGTAAATCTTCTTTTTTATAGAAACGAATAATTGGAGCCTTTCAATGACTACCGATGCCCATGATCAACAGCATAATTATATGCCCTACTCACAGGCCACACGAAATGCGACACCGTAGGTGTTACTTTACGGCGTCATTAAGTGAGCGAGTGATACCTCCCCAGCCGTGCCGGCCCAATTCCGTTACATAGGAGGATGTAGTGTCACCATGTATGGCTCTTCCTATGTAGCATGGTACTACCTCTTAGCTTAACCAACCTATATAGGGCTCTCAACTTCCTTTCGCCTCACTCGATCACACTTTTCATAACGCTCTCGTCACGCATTCACCTGCTGACGAGCTCCCTTCAAGCGTGCGTAAGGAAGTTTCACTTCAATAAAGAGATAGTGTATCTCTATCTCGAGATAAGATGATCTTACGGTAAATAATTTAAAAAATACAAGGATCGATAATAATATTAAACCAGCAGCTTGGATTAACTTTAGCCTTAAGACTGTTCCCAACGTGTTCGCAGTGAGAGTGCCGTAAAACAGTTAGCAATGTGAACCCATATTGACTTAAGGTTTTATGCTGTCGCAGTCTCGAGTTCCTAAATATTAAATGATAAACAACGGGTCGTATAGACGTCGAATATCGGGTTGTAAACATATATTGCATGTCTTACAAATAGCACTTAATTTTTTAAAGTAGAATGGGTGTTCTCTTTAAGCTACAGATTTAATCCGACATCAAAGGCGGGCAAGACTGGTGAGCTCTTTAACGTTACACTTGGAAAAGTGGTACCTTTCATATACTTTAGAAGAGATGAAAATAAAAATTAATTCCCTCTCTCCAGTTTAGCCTGTCAATATACCCCTCCGCCACCTCAATTTTGGCTGTGGCCCAAGTGGTTTCAGGTGAAAACTATCTATACACATTATAATACAAAGTCCCCAGACTGACTGTAAGTGATCGATTTTCTCGAAATCTTCAACCATGGGTAATGGTTTCTGAGAAAGGTTTTAGTGTGCAAATGGTTTAGATAATGAACCGGCCCCTGTTATTCTGTGTATTGGAATATAAGTTCTCTGGTGCATCCATACGATCTGCTTTTTTGTGTTTATGTCGTACTCTCTTTTGTCATGAATATGAAAAGTACAGCAAACACTGCTGTGGACCAATATTATCTGTTGCAATTTAGTATTATAATGGTAATAATTCTATTGTAATATTATAATGGTAATCTTATGAGACACTAGTTTTTGTAAGACATAGTTCCGACACGAACGGGGTGTACCTATTTTGGTTGTGTGACCTATACGGTATATCTGAAACATTTCATATTCAGGCATATTCAACCACAGTCGTGAGGTCCAGAGCTTGGGTTCCGGGTCAGATATTGGTGATTGAGGTGATTTTTCAATTAAGTCCCAAGTAGCAGTCCCAATTCAGGACTAGTAGTAGCAGTCGCGTCAGTCCTACGCCCGATACTCCTCCGGTCGTGTCGGATTGCCGTCCAATCGGAATAGTAGAATGAGGGAATAGGGACTTCGCTCAAATATTTGTGTACAATAATATAATCTGTGCAGTTAGCTAGTCACAATAAAATGGTGGCCATGCCTGGGCTATTGCAGAGTACATATGTTACTTCTATATTTAGTTCACTTTCTTCCCAAATTTTAATTACTTATATTCGTATTCTCTTCTTATTATTACTTAATCACTAGGAGTATATTTATTTTTTTAAGTGGTTTATCCGTCTGAAGCTATGAGATCTAGTTTAAAACTAAAAATATTTTTTTATGAGTTAATAAAAATAAAGGCAATAAATAAGACGGAAAGGGAACTTCCTTCTGATTGAAAGAAAAGGCAAAATGAAGATGAGATTGTTTTGTTCTTCATTCTCACAAACTCATCACATAAAGCTACAGTATTTTTATTGTAACTTCACTCCCACTTATTCAAGCCAAGGAACGAGATTAATTTATATTAAAAATGGTTTATTAAAGACATTTAATGAAAATGTACGCCACTACCCGTCACATTGTGTTTTCTTTATTAACGTCAAGATACCTTTTGAAGAATGCACCCGATACGAGATAGTAAGTAAACAACAATGTATATTTTATTATTTTTAAGAACATACAGACATGTAACGGTACGCCGATTCCGACGTTACAATGACGCATGCAATATTCGTCAGGAGGAGACAAATGGTAACAAAGGTGAACACAAAATAAAGGAAAAATTATAATAAAATTACATTCTTAGAAAACGGTACTGCATTGCCGCAGTACAGCGGAATTGGGCCGGCACGACTGGGGAGGTCCCTACCGGTCACTCGATACCGGCGTAATGTGACGTTTTCGGTGTCGCGTTTCGTGCGGTATGTGAATAGCCTAGTGTGGCCTGTGGAAGAAAGGAGGGCAGCGCATGGGCATAGTAATTATGTGGATGTTCATCGGCATCGGTAGACGTACAAAGGTTCCGATTTCTGTATACTTTAAACAAAATACGGGTTTTCTAGCGATAAAAAGATCTTATTGAAATGTGTAAAATTCGCGTCAACTTAAGCTAGTATGAGCAAACGACCTTGAGTGTTCGTAAAATGTTGTTGTTGTAGCGAATTGTTTCGATGTCCCGCCACCGTAAGGACCGCTCCAGACGCCGGCATAACGCGAAGACATTTTCCGCCGCCGCTTTCTATCTTTCGTCCCCTCTTCTTATAAGAGGGGTACAAAGAGCGGCACCTTCTCCCGCTCTTTAATCCCCTCTTCTTACAGGAGGGGTATTAAGAGCCGCCACCATCTCGGTCCAATTGGCTTCGCTCAAGGTGTCTCGGATCACCCCGGGTTACTGAGCCCCACCGCCACGACAAGGTTTGAACCATGGTGGGGATCTGTGTGCACCCTTGCATACTTCTTAGTAATAATAATAAACATTCAATACTAACAAAAAGTATTCAGTTTTGACAATATTCGCACCTACGATCATTTTTAATATTTATAAGTTATAACGAGCACTGTATAAAAAGTAAAAACACAATTGAAATATCATTGTTATACCAACTAGAGGTAGTTTTTGAGTTGCATTACATTTAGTACCACTGTCGTGTTACTGGACTGTGCAACGACAAGGAGGGTTATCTGTATAGCTATCGTACGTATGCCTGTGAGCGTGTAAGTATGTATGCAAATATGTTTGTTTTCCCTTTCAAATTTTAATGATTACGTCACTCGCACCGTTTTGATCATGCGAGTGTCGTATATATATTCACGCCTCATGGGGCGCCGTTTTGCATTAGATGAATAGATATCTTAAAATCATGATTAGGTTTTTTTCATAGCAATAGGGGGCAAACAAGCAATCGAAGGCTTTTGATGACTACCAACGCCCATGGACGTTTGCACGACTGGTACGCAGATGTGTCGCCCTCCTATCACCCCGTCCCCAATGGGCCATTGTATGTATTGTATGTATGAATTATTGTATGTATGTGTGGGGCGAAATTCTCCTGAGTGAAATTGCACCAGAAAGCGTTCAGCATTATACGATATTCAATAAAACTAGTATATATATATATATATATATATATATATATATATATATATGTATATGTGTTAAAGAAAATGACCTTTTCGAGACGTATTACTTCCTTAAGTAAAGTTAGTTAACGTACTACTTCCGTAAGACTTCGTGGTTAGGTTATTTTTTCATTAAAATGCACCTAATACACTTAGTCTAATTTCATACTTGTATCGGTCACTATCACTACCTAAAAAAAAAAAATTCAATGGCGCTAAACGTCAGCCGCCATATTGTAGAACGTCTCGCAATGTCAATCTGGCGAATCGTTAGGCCGCCACAAAACGATACTGTCCTGTTTTTAAGATGGGCCGTAGTGTTATACTGCGGTTTGTACAATACGATTACAACATATGCATGACTAGTGTCATTATTCGGACGAATACCGATAATACAAAATGGAAAATAAAACACCGATTCTTCAAATTAAAAGGTTGAAGTCGAAGATGCCACGAATATTCGGCCATTAATCGGTACCGGGCCTATTCGGCCACTTTTTGATTGTTAGATATTCGACAATACAAAGCGGAAAATAAAAGACACATAATATTAAAAATGCAATAATTAATTAGTGACAATATTAATATTCTATCACATATATAATTTTTTTTGCGGAGTTATGTGACAGTAGTTGAAATATGGATACATCATTATACTCCTGAAACAAAAGTTCCTATTCGCCAGATCTGGCCCCGTGAGTTCCACTCATTCATGAATCTCAAGAAGTGGTTAAGTGTTCGAAAATTTTCCTCAAATCATGAAGTCATTATCGCCGTAAAAGAGTATTTTGAGGGGTTATAGAAAACAATTTATCAAACTGGTGTAAAGACATTGGAGAAGCACTGGACTAAGTGCATTGAAGTAGAAGGAAACTACGTTCAAAAATAAAATTATTTTAAATACATTGTTAAAGTTTTTCTTTATCGTTTCGGATACTTATCAATCACTCCTATATGGTAGATTGTCATTTTGGGTTGGTCAGCCGACCTGTTCAGACGTACCGAGCGATATGCTTAGGTATCTTGTTTTGATCGCCATTGTTCTATTCAGAACAATAGCATTTCTGGTCCTATCTTTGGTATTTTTACCTGTGCGTATTTGAAGTACCTTGGAGTTACCCTTGATCGTGCTCTCCCCTCGCCTTCTAAGATCTCACAACAAAGGTCAGCAAAAAAGCGCGATACGTCTTACAGGAGCTTTATATTTTAATAAATGCTAGAAGTAATATTTCTCTCAGGCATAAGTTCACACCATACAGTGTCTAAATCCGCCCGATATTGTCATATTTCAGTATAGTATTCGCTCACTGAAGACCCTCCAACATAGACAATTTGCAGAAAGTGCAAAATCGCTTCCTGCGTATAGCCACCGGATGTCCGTGGTTGGTGCGCAACCTTGACTTACATAAGGACTTTGAACTGCCCTTCATCAGACGCCACTTCAAAGACATTTCAGCTGAGTACTTCGTTTGGGTGCCCTGCCACCCAAACCCTCTCCTCACAGACGCAGTGGACGGATACGTCCGTATCACGACAACTGTCAAACACTACCAGCAAACACATTCTCAGATACGACACCGCACAAAGTTTGCGAAACATACATTACAACCCAGACACACATCAATGCAGACAACGGCACACACGTTCGACTACGAACAGCCCGAAGTGCAGACCCTTAGTGTAGGGACTAATCCCAGTACGATCCGCGATTGGACTAGCTTAAATAATAACGCCGTACCTGCTAGGTATTCCGAGACCATCGCGCGCGAGTCTTTGCGCCAATCAGAAAACGAAGAGGAGGACGCCCTCCCCCAGTCATGATCCTCTCCATGAGCCAAACGTTTACGTCAGCGCCAAGACCACTTTAGGTGCCGCGCGCAAGCGGCCCCAGGCGTCAGGGATAATAATAGTTATGTTTGCTATTACTCATATCGGGATATATCTCTCCCATCTGCGGTCTCCCGCAGTCGCAGAGGAGGGGTCGGTCCCTCTTTCGACCCCAAACCTTGTCTCGTCGCCAGACGAGCACTCATAGCAATCCGATGGAGCTGTATTGGGCTTCTTTCCGCTTCCACACAAAAATTCTGGTCCAAAAAAGAAAAAAAAGAACCGTTGACAGAACACTCGAATCACGAAATTCTCGATGCGCCATAACTAGGTACCTATACAGTCGACAGCGCTTCATTCGGAAGAACTCTCGCGCTTGCACAAAATATGTATAAATTTACAATTTTTTATTCGAGATTGTGTTCTTTTTTGGTTACCTTTTTATTCATGTAATAGAATTTTATGCCTATTTCGAATTATTCATTGAATTAAATTTGAGAATTTAAATTTTTAAATGTTTTTATTTTATCAATAGGTACAAATAGTATTATACAATAACCACAAAATACACAGTCTTTACTTGTCTTATCTTATTTCATATTTTTATGAAATAACCTTAGACAAGCACTTTGGTCCTCAGAAAATGTTAAATAAATTTACATATAGGAAGAGGTAGTGCCATGCAGCAGGGCCGCCACGACCGGGGAGGTACCTCTCACTCGCACAATAGCTCCGTAAAGTGACATTTTCACTGTCGCGTTTCGTACGGTTTGTGAGTAGCCGGTGGCCAATTGCGAGGGGGGAAAGGAGAGCAACGCATCCGCATAGTAATTTTGTGGATGTTCATGGGCGTCGGTAGTCACTAAATGGCTCCGGAACACTCGTTTGGCCCTCATTCCATAAAAAATGTATATTATATTATAGGCACTTAATGTTACATACGTACAAAGATATTGTGGTTACATTTTGTGTGCGAACTGTCGTTGATGATTACTAGTTACCCAGATGCATAACACTTTAATATAAAACGCAGCGAGCAGCGCACGGGCTCGCGCGCGACCGATAGTCGGTAGTAGGCACTACATCCTTTCATCAATCTGTAGGTATCATACACCATTACTAGTACATTATAACGTGCAAAATTATTGATACAATAGTAATATACTCGTACATAGATATAATGAAGTGACACTTTAGGGAACTGAATACTAAAGTTATGAAAGTGAACTTACTCATATAATGTTCATGAAAAGAGGCAGCTGCTCATTTGCCTCATTAAACCATATATAAAAAGAAGATTTTCAAGAACTAATTTTGAAGCAGGGATTGAACCATGTTATCTGGGATCGACAACAAGTTTATTTAGTAGCGCCACAATAGTTTTACACTGCAATATAAAATTAGCGTACTAGCAGGCAGATAAATAATTTTCTTTTTTTTTCACATACATAAACAAACAATAAAATTTTATATCAGATAAGGAAAGATTTCATTACCAGGGTTTATAATCAAAACATAAACATTATTAAAAAAGAATAATGTACATAAACACACAAGAAATAATCACAAAAATGATAACTAAATCTTATAAAGATATATATACTTTATACGCAGGGTTTATTAAAAAGTAATAGTACACTTATCAGTAAATAACCACAAAATTTAATCTTAGTATATATATTAGAATGTAGTTAATGTGTAGTGAAAATATAGTGTCAATTCAACATAATATCGAGAATTATCTCAGCAATATTTACAATGAACATTATTTTTTCATTTCAATTTATTACGCATTATGGTCGGAGAAAATGGCGGGATAGGCGACATATGTCCGACACACAATTTTTTTTTTACTTGAAATCAAAATCCATAAGCAACAAAATGTACTTTTCAAATCTAATAAATGAAAATTACAAAAAAACAAAAAAAAGGATTGTATGGAGTAGGTAAAGTTTGTTTTGTTTCATATTTATAGAACGTTTTCCTACAACTTTTTGATTCATATAATTTAAAAAAAATGATTTGCCAAGACATGATCTTTTTTATTGTACAAAATTAAGTTAATTCTATTTTGGGCAGATATACAATACGTTAAATATTGATATCTTAAGTTTACGCGAATGTTATTCATTACAATAAAGGATTTTTAATAAACCGCGATAAAATCCGTAGAAGTAGTTTTATTGTAAAGACGTTAAATATGTTCATAATTAACATATATTAATTTGGTAACTATATATAGAAAAGTACTGCTGGAATGTATACAAATAAAACATGGAAAGTCATGGTTTTTCCATGTTACATTTGTATATATTAAAGCGGTAATTTTATTCTATATATAATCAATATATGTTAATAATGAAAACATTCAACGTTTTCTGTACCTACCCGAAATGTAAATGACTTATATTTGTACGATAAAATATCCTGAAGTCAGTCAGGTCTTTGCGAATCGTAAAATCTTTTTTTTAATTATAGGAATCAGAACGCGTTAAACTAGGATTCTTACACAATCTGTAAGCAAATTCTTGAAACTAGGAGCTAAATTTGCTTTACAATTAAAATATTACCATAACAGCATCACCAATCCATCGTCAAGTATTTTTCGTAAATGTTTAATGGGGACAGTTAAACACCATGATGGTGATGACTTATTTAATATTATATAACACACACAATTATTATAAGTTCCACCAGCTGGAACCAATATAGAATATATCAATGGACCTGCATTCATCTGCAGTCATTTTATTGTATTATAGTTTAGTGTATAAAGGAATTCTTCATTTTTATCTATTATTTTAGCCATTTGTACTTTCAGAAGTTACACGCAACAACGTTGATACCATCTACCATTTGTAGTTGTTATTGTCACAGCGAGTTTGCAGCATAATTTATATAAAGTCATTTGTAAACTGCCTGTAACGTTCACTTATGTTTTTATGCAGTTTGTATTTGTAACATGTATAAACTCGTGATTGAATCTATCAAAGTCAATACCGTTGATAATGTCTGTAAATATGATAGCATCTGTAGCGGGACCATGCCAGCAATTGAAACGACTAGAAGGTATATAACGATGAGAACTAATACGACATATATAAGGTCTAAAGAAATCAAAGTGTTCTCAACTCGAGAAGTTATGATTCTGTGATGATGATATCAGCTTCAATAATCGTAAATTCTGCTACGATATTAATGTCTGTAGCATTATTAATTACTGTTATTATGATAGAACCTGCAAGGAAAATAACTAAAACATAGCTTACAAGTCTCTAGCGGCAATTACCTATATTATAACTAACGACAGGCTTCGGCTCAACCGGTAAATAACACGGTCCTTATTAGCACCTTGACAAATTATACACTTATATACCTTCTCGTGAATCGTTGTCTTCATAGGTGCAAGCCTCATCCATTGTATAAATTTTATAAGAACGATCACATACAAACTGACACCTTTAGTGGCTTAGTTTTATACGTGAGATTTATAGTATAGAGTCAAAACTAAATAAAAGTTAGGCGTCAAATAAAGGGACACAATTTTTTCAATTCTTGAAAATGGAGTTTCTTTTCAATGTCGAAATTTGGCAAATAACGTTATCAATAAGAAGTACATGCACTGGAGCCGTGATGTTTACAGTCGCACGACGTCTCTATCGTAGTTTGATCTCGCGAACGGAAAGCCTTATTGTTGCCACTTTCCTTTGTGTTTTTAAGTAAGAATATTTTCATCTACTTTTTAGACGATTCATTTCGTTTACCAAACGTTTTATGTCGCAATAAAGGATTATTTGTATTAAAAATGTAAAACTGAACGCGTCCACATGTTACGTATTGTTGTGAGTTTTATTTTAACGATAACTCGATTGATAAAATGCGGGGAGGCCTTTGCCTAACATCGTGCCATGGGACACATATAGGGCTTAATATTACCATAAATATTTAGTTTTACTTTACACAATTAGGAAATTAAGAAGTCTGTTACTACTCCTGGTCATCTTCGCAGATGATCTGCGAGGGCTTCGGGCACCGAGGCGAACATAACACTCATAACCCGGGTGGGATCGCGAGGGGACAACTATCCCTTCGTTAACGGGGCCGCAATCTCTATTGCGGGTTTGCCATCGTGGCTTATGCCCATAAGGCTTATTTCAGGGGGGGAATGTAGGCCTGTTTAGGGCCTGTGTGTTGTGACTGTTGGTGAGTAGTGACTGGGTCGCAGTCCCTAGTCCGTTTGGTGGATCACGGGGGAGAGGGAGTTCATGCGGATACGGGGTCCTGTCAGGTGGTCGCGCGTGCAGCGGGGCCAGGTCGTGTAGATGAGAATGAGGTCCATTGTCTTTCCTATTGAATATAGCGCTCGACAATGGAACCACAAACTCGGCGTAAGCGGGGCGTGACCGGATATTCGTCTTGTAAATCCCCAGTTTCGTCCATGTAGGAAGTTTGGACGCTAGTACCGGCCACAGCAAAGCGCGGGCTGTTCTCGCCTGGTTGACCGCTCGGTCCCCCTGCGAGCCCATCCATAGCGCGCGGTTGATACAGTATCCGAGATACACGACTGGGAATTTTATGAATTCTTTTCCTACCTCTGAACTTTAATCGCCCCGGCATGGAGCGCCTCTTGCTGACATATATTGCCGTCGTATTATCCGCGTCACCTGTCAAGCCACTCCGGCAACCAGTCCAGCATGCGCTGCATGCACCCAGTTGCGAGCTCCGGCTTTCGGGACGAGGTAACGTATGCGCTGTCGTCAGCGAATAGCGCGAGCATGACATCCACCTCACCCTCTCCCGAAGGATCATTGAGTGTGGGGATGTCGTTGGTGTAAGCCTCGTACAGGCAAGGGGATAGGCAACTGCCCTGTGGCACTCCGGCACGTATGGCCTTCACCGCGGAGTGCCTTCGCTCCACCGCCGCCCGGAAGGTCCTACCTTCCAAGAATGACGCCACTAGTCTCACAAGCGCCAGCGGGACGCCGGCGTCCACCAACTTGTACAGGAGTCACGGGTGCCACACCCTACCGAAGGCCTTCTCCATATCGAGAAAGACCACGACAGAGTGTCTCCCCTTGTTCATCTCTACAGACAAGTGATATATCACCCGCGTCAGTTGCAATGTGGTTCAGTGGATGCTCCGGAAGCCGAAGTGTTCATCCCTTATGGGAATATACAGCTTCAGCCTCCAAAGCAGAAGCCTCTCGAACAACTTGGCGATGTGAGACAGCAGCGTTATCGGCCGCCGCTGGTCCGTGGTGTTGTAGTCGGTGTCTGTGTTATGTGGTGAGTTGGTACGCGTGTTGATAAGCGTACGTGTTCCGGGTCCCTAGCCTGTGTGTGTACTCAGCGCACTGCGGTCACAGCGGTCTCCTAATGCGGAGGGTGGCAGCTTTGGACGGCCACAGCTTGGGGCTTCCTCTTGCGATTGCGCCTCCTCTTGGGCTTGGCCGTCGCAACCCGTCTGATTTCGGGGTCATTGGCTGGGGTTGTAATGGACGGGCCTGGGCCGTACTCGACCTGTCCTTCCCTCCACAATGGAGCCGCGTGCGCAGAGGCAGCGTGGTCTCGGCCGTGACGGACCAGTCGAAACTGGTCTTCCTGCACAGCTGGCTTCTGGATGGCCATAACTCTGCCTCTGGCCTCCCTAAGGAAGGCCTTATACCTTCGGTCGGGGGCGGTGTGCGGGCCCTTGCAATTGGTGCAGGTCAGTGGCTCCTTTGCCTCTGCATGGACGCCTCCGCAGCGAACGCACCGAATCTCCCTGTGGCAGTGCGCAGAAGAGTGTCCAAAAAGCTGACATCGGTGATACTGTGCTGGTCCCTATCTGCCCTTCCTCCCTTCCAAAATTACTCCGGGCATGCAGAGGAGCTCTTTCACCTTATAGAGGCGTCCGAGTTAGCAGGTAGCCGGGTCTCCCGCCTCTCGCCGCTATGTAACGCACGAAGTGCACCGGGAAGCCCAGGCCCCTGAGCTCCTCAACGATGCATTTGGTGTCCGTCCCAACTGGCAGACCTCTAATACCTACCTTGGTGGGGAGGTCTGAGGGTGGGGAGTAGCACTCCCATTGCACCGCCGGGTTCTTCTTTGTGAGGGCTGTCAGGAGTGCCTGGACTGCCCGGAACTCCTCAGGGGACTGCGCCGGAAATATAAGACCCTTTCCAAAGGTCGTAGGGTGCGTGTCCCAGCACGTCGCGCATTGTGTGCAAGTGCCTCCGCCAGTCTGGCAGAAACTCAATGACTATCGGAGGGTACTCCGCTAGCCTGCGCGGTGGTTGGGAAACACTGGGGTGCTGGGCGTCTGGCTTTTTGCCAGTGGTAGTAGGCGGGGATGGGGGGGAAGGGGCACACTGTACTGGGAGTACCTTTGTGGGGCTCTCCTGAGCGGCGGTGAAACTGCGATAACGCGTCGCGTCGACCGATCCGCTGGAGAAGGTGGCCTCGACGTCCCCGGCAGACGAAGCAGCCGCAGCGGAGACGGTGCCAGACGGCGTCGACGAGTCCTCCACCGTTCTGTCCTCCGTCCTTTCTTACAAAAGGTCGGAGAGTACGTCGCGCGGTGCGGCTTCGGACCTGTTGAGGTCTGGTGATCTCACTTGTGTTCGCTATATAGCAGACCATACACATATACAATAAGCTCTTTGGCTTCGCCCGAATTCCGAACACGGCACGGAATAATAACTGTTCCGGACATCGTTCTGAACAAGGACGAGAGGGCTGGGGCGCATGTGGGACGGCACTATCACTCCCTCACCTTTCGGCAAGAGAGAGACATCATGTGTTTCCGAGTGCCTGAGAAGTGTGTGGTAGGGACCAGTTAAGTACCTAAAAGAGCAAGACGTAGTAACATGCGACGTTCCAGCCGAATTAGGTTAGCTCAAAGAGACCTATCGCTCACACGATACCACCCAGTGACAGCTGTGCTCTCCCGTTTCATGTGGTAAATCTGTTGTTGAACATATAAGGCAATCTAAATACAGTTAACATTAAGTAATCCAATTTTACACTGTACAGGAGTGGACTTGGCGTTTGAAAATATCATATTAGTATACCTAACACCTACATCATGTTGTAAGAACCTTAGGGCGCTTTCGATATTTTATCTATCGGCGGATAGCTAATGGAGATATAATATTGACATATTTCGTATGTAACTTTTTCTAAACTGGAGATAGAAACCAGTAGCCAAGGCCATCGATGGATAGTATGTTATAATGTCGTATATCATCAAAAAAAAATCTGGTTTCTCTAGTAATACCTAGATGATGATTTTTCTTTTACTTTCGTAATCCGTTTAAGGGACGTTTTATATTCTTATAGGACAAGGGGACAAATGAGAGTGCCTGAATGAGAGAAGTCTGTTAGCGACGTGGTAACGCCGGGTACACCGAGCGTGTTACTCTAGAGATCGCATCGGTTGACGCTCGCCTAGATCATACATATCAATCTATGTGTTTTGTGTATTTCTTTGATGAGAATCTTGAATATACAGAAATCCTTAAATTTATAAATTAAATTATTAAATATATTTCGGTTGCCTAGTACCTGTAACGTATTTCCCCACTTTACTTATCATAGAGTAAGGATAACGTGGTGTGATAAGTTAACTGGTCATTGTTATTGAATTGTGATTGTGAGGTGCCCCATTGGGGGGGGGGGGGAAGACATTGGACAGCACAAGGAATTGCCATAGTTATTTTGCGGATATTTATGGGCGTCGGTAGTCATCAAGAGGCTCCAACTGCTCGTTTGGCCTCCTATAATGGAAATTAATAAAAATATAAGATTCTTTTTTCTAACAAAGTGTAAAAAATAGAATGACTTCTAGTGATTCCATAATTCCTATATTTAGTAGGCACTTATATATTCTATTGATTATATAATTCATACAAAAAATCGCATGATAAGTTACCAAGATATTGGCAATTTTTATGTAGCGTTTCGTACTGTTTTAAGAGTAGCCGGTGGCCTATGCCCCCCAAGGTGTACGATGATGAAATGTAACACATGTTAGAGGTCTTCCAGCCTTAAAGAAAGGAGCATACCTATTCCTTGAAGGCCGGCCACGCGTATGCAAGGCGTCTAGTCTTGCATGACATCTATTTTTGTTTGTGTTTTTGGGTGGCGGCAGTCACTACCCACCTACTTCGATTTAAACAAAATTGGCTTAGTAGTTTAAGAGCTGTGTTGCCCTTCTTTATCACGTCCCACAATGGGCCAACGGTTTTTCACAAACCACATGAAATGCCATGTAACCTATTGGCTACTCAATAAACATCAGTGACATGATACTTCTTGTCAGTTATGCTTATTGAGTACGCAATTGGCTACTGCTACTGTGGGAATTCCAAGTAAGTCTCGTTATATCTTAAGAAAATTACGCCACTAGTATTCTGTCGGTAATTTTAATAATACCACTAACCGTTCAATGTGTACAAATTTGACACAAGATCGCTTTTTCGCTTCGTATAGAATGTTCCTTGTGTCCTTTGCGGGATACAAACAATCTCGTCGCTAAATTTCACTTCCGATCTTCCGTTTTGTCGTGAAGAGGTAACAAAAACAAACGAAAATGTTATTACATTTATAATATTGATATGCAACAGATATTTTCAGTCTTCATCTGGCACGGATATTACGAGGTGTGCCTTTACAACTCTCAAGTAATGTCTTTGTTATGTTGTTATTGTCAACAAATTATATTGAACAATCGCAACTTGTTTTTATACTCAACTTTTCCCCGGTATTTCTCCCAAAGAATTGTAACTTATGTGGATAGAAATGCCGTCTTGTATAATAACTACCGAAAATGTTACGAATGTAATCGCATGTAGTCCCAAAATAGGACTCATAACTGCTGTTTCTACGACATAAGTAATACTTATAAAATCTAAAATTCTCTTCCGAAAATTTTTATCAAACGTTGATAACACGAATTGTGGGACGGGCACAGTCAAGTGACTCGGATAAGGTAGCGGGGAGCCGCTGGATGGAAGTGGCTTGTGGCCGTGACCACTGGACGTGACCTTGGGCTGTGTCAATGATCATGATGATGACGATAACAAGACTTGTACTGAACCCCAACACCTACTAAACCCTAATTGAAAACCCAAGAGATGCGTAATATAACCGTTTTTAACTGACCCTTGTTCAGTATTATTACTACAATAAAATTACTTTTACAGATTTTATCGCGGTTTATTTAATTATTTATATAGCCCGATGTTTCAGAAGCTTTACAGCAACCATGGTCACGGGTGGACTGAGATGACAAATGTCCTGATGTACCAAGTTTTTAAAAGTACATCAGCATATCTGTCATCTCTGATGACTAACATTCTCGTAAACTTAAGACATCAGTCTTGTTACGTTTATAAGTTAGCTTCAACCCAACAACTTAATATTCAATTTGCCAAAACTAACGAACGCAAATTGGAAGTAGTTTAATATAAACACCCACATAATAAATTAATTTATATGTCTTACATTTTAATACTAAATCATGAATAAAATAAGTTAAGGTCCATTGGCCATATTGAGTAAAAAAATCCAATTAAGTACTTTAATTGTACCTAGGGAGGAATTTTTCCTGGAGAGCACAGTGTCCTTCGACCCTTTGCCTCAATTTTACCTCGAGTTCGTCATGCTGTGCCCTAGATAGGTGGTAGATTTAATGGATTACGTTGACATATTTTTTGTTATTATATTTGAATAAAAACACCATTTCATTAAAAATAAAATATGACTCTAATCACAAACATAATTACCTCACCATGACCATGTTAATTTAAGTATTGTAAGGATTAACGCACGTTTTAATCTCCATCTATATTAACATAAAACAGTTAATTAAGGCAAGCAACGAGATGTAAAATTGCAAACGTGTACGTGGAAAAAACCGCACGTTCACAAGTGAAAAATTCCGAAGCCCGCCCGCCACTTGTGTGTAAACAAAGTTTACGTCACAAATTTTACGTTCGACTTGGAAATAAATAACGGAAGTGGAACAAAATTTACTTTGACCCATTTCTCTAATATATTACACGCAATAGTGCGCTCTTCTCAGTTTCAAAATTTAAGTTCAGTGTTTCGTGAAATCTATAATATATCAGAATCCATTTCGGGAAAAGATTATAAATCACTAAAATACCTTGAGGAGAAATGTTATAATTCAACGGTACGTGATGAGAATAAAAAAAACAATTATTTCATATCAATGAAATGACTTTTGATTCAATTCATTGATATGAAAGAATTGTTTATTCTATTCTGGTGGATATCTCAATGTAAAAAGTTTATATTCTTATTTTCATGATATGGAAGGTGTATATATTTTGTCGCGGATGATTTGCCTTACCCTGAATAAGTTAGACGGACTTTCATAATTCAACATTTAATTTCTTAACTCATTCTGAACCTAACATAAAATATTGGCCAGCGTCTCTACGCCGCGACTTCCTCGTGCATTACAGACAAAATAAAAAAGAGAGAACAAACCGTGTTGATACATGAATGGTGTTAATGTCAATTGATATAGTGTACTCATTTATTTTCTTCTGACTTTATATATAATGGTTAGATTTTAATGGATGGCCCTAATTTTATCAAAATCATTTTAATCTAACAGGCATGTAATTCTTTTTTATATGGAATAAGGGTTCAAACGAGCAATCGCAGCCTTTTTACGACTAACGACGCCCATGAACATCCACATAATTACTTATTCCGATGCGTTGCCCTCTTTGCCCTCTCAATGGCCCACTGGCTAATCTCGAACCGCAAGTAACGCGACACTGTAGGTGTAACTCCTCGGTCGTGCCTATCTATCCATGGTCACTGCTGGTCATCTCCACAGAAATCTGTGGGGGGTTACAGGCATCGAGGCGGACTTCATAACCCGGGTGGGGTCGCAAGGGGACGACTATCCCCTCGGTAACGGGGCCGCAATAATTTGCGGGTTTTCCATCGTGGCTTATTGGCTCAGGGGAATGTAGGCCTGTTTAGGACCTGTGTGTTGTGACTATGCTGAGTAGCGATTGGGTGTGTCATGCGTGCGCATGTGTGATCCTCGTCCGGATCGCAGGACACGCAGTCCCTAGTCCGCTTGCTGGATCACGGGGGGAGGGGGGGAGGGGGTGTTCACGCGGATACGTTCTCCCGTCAGGTGGTCGCGCGTGCAGCGGGGCCAGGTCGCGTAGATGAGCATGCGGTCCATTGTCTGCCCTATTGAACAAAGCGCTCCACAATCGAACCACAAACTCATCCAGCGACTCTATCTGCAAGTCACGCGCGATCACGTCATTGCGGACGTAGCGACCGGCACCCGTGATGACCCGTAGGGACATATTTCGTTGAGCTTGCAGACGTTTCCGCTGGGCCTGGGAGGTTAGCGCGTACCATGCGGGGGCGGCGTAAGTGAGGCGTGACCCGATATATGTCCTGTGAATCCCCAGTTTCGTCCGTATAGGAAGACCGGACGCTAGTACCGGCCGCAGCAAAGCGCGAGCTGTTCTCGCCTGGTTGACCGCTTGGTCCGCAGGAGCCGCAGGTGATGTAGGTGGTGATGCAGGCGGTGATGGGAGTGATGACCGCGGTGTTCCCGGTGGCGATGGTGTGGTGGTGGTCGAGCGTGGTGATTCCTCCACTTCGACCACCTTGGAAGGTTCTTCAGCGGGCGAGGACGCCGCGCGCTTCTGCGGGCGTAGCTCCTCCAGCTCCACCAGGAATTCCCTCCGTTCTTGTTCAGAAGGGAACAGGGGTCTCCTGACCACAGTCCGTTCGACCTTCTTCCGTGGCATGGTAGGCGGCTCCGGTGGCGGTTAGACAGCAAGCGTTCCCAAGTGCGTTTGTGTGAATGATCATCCATGGAACTACCTAATTCTATACAGCATGGCACTTCCTCTTCCTATAATGTTGCTACTTATATGTAATTATCTGGGCTTTACAATTTAATACTGATGGCAAGTTGCAAATAACTCATTTAGCGCTCCTTCCATTGGAACCTCGACGTTGAAATAAAACGAATACTCATTTGTTTCTTTTTACGTTTATTTTTTATATTTAGGTTTTGTTTTTCTTTTTAATGAACACAATACTATTATTAGCTATTTCAGTTAGCAATTAGTTTGTTTATAGCAGGGGTGATCAACAGTTCGATTGCGATACACTGGCCGATCGTGGCTCATTTCCGAGTCAATCAAGGGTAAAATTATAAGTACATCAACATCCCTATGGCATCATCATCATCATCAGCCGGACGACGTCCACTGCTGAACAAAGGCCTCCCTCATAGAGCGCCATAGTTATGTATAAATATTAAATTTAATTTGAAATTTCAAGAAGTAAGAATTGGTAGATCCCACATGTTGTTGTCGGCTTAAAGTATAAATGTCTGTGGACTTATTACACCACGTTAGCCTAGTCCTGTGGTAAGTACTGAAAGGACCAGTGTTACAGGTACTAGACAACGGATGTATTTAATATACTTATTAATTTAAGAAATGTTATGTATGTATGTACATATTTAAGATTTTTGTTATACAAATACATATAATGCATACATGAAGACCCATGGCGGGATTCGACCCCGCGACAACGACCTTTGGCGTAACACGCGGACTAACCGCCTCGTTATCAGCTGAGCCAGTGGGTCGTCAAAAATAGTAAAGTAGACTTTGGTTCTCATCACACACACATTTCTCGTATAGGAAATTCAGCAATTTGTGCATATAGGGACTCCGTTTGCTCTGATTCTCGCATGGCATGAATGAAATGCCAACATAATACACCTTTACTTCACTACTTCAAATTTGCGTTCGCTAGTTTTGGCAAATTGAATATTAAGTTGTTGGGTTGAAGCTAACTACTACGTTAAGCTACGTTTATACGTAATAAGACTGAACAAGGGGTTTTCAATTAGGGTTTAGTACATGGGATTCAGTACAAGTCATGTTATCATCATCATCATGATCATTGACACAGCCTAAGGTCACGTCCAGTGGTCACGGCCACAAGCCACTTCCATCCAGCGGCTCCCCGCTACCTTATCTGAGTCACTTGACTGAGCCCGTCCCACAATTCGTGTTATCAACGTTTGATAAAAATTTTCGGCAGAGAATTTTAGATTTTATAAGTATTACTTATGACGTAGAAACAGCAGTGATGAGTCCTCTTTTGGGACTACATGCGATTACATTCGTAATATTTTCGGTAGTTATTATACAAGACGGCATTTCTATCCGCACAAGTTACAATTCTGTGGGGGAAATATCGGGAAAAAGTTGAAATATACTTTATTCGCTATTCTCTAACAAGTATAAAAACAAATTGCGACTGTTTAATATATTTCGTTGACAATAACAACATAACAAAGACATTTCTTGAGAGTTGTAAAGGCACACCTCGTAATATCCGTGCCGGATGAAAACTGAAAGTACTTGTTTCATATCAATATTATAAATGTAATAATATTTTCGTTTATTTTTGTTACCTCTTCACGACAAAACGGAAGAACGGAAATGAAATTTGGCAACGAGATGGTTTGTATCCCGCAAAGGACACAAGGAACATTCTATATCAAAAAAAAAATCTTGTGTTAAATCCTGGGTACACATTGTACGGTTAGTGATATCATTGAAATTACCGACAGAATACAAGTGGCGTAATGTTCTTAAGATATAACGAGACTTACTTAGTATTCTACGGTAGCAGCAGCCAATTGCGTACTCAATAAGCATCACTGACATGAAGTATCATGTCTGTGATGTTTATTGAGTAGCCAGTAGGTTACATGGCATTTCATGTGGTTTATGAAAAGCCGGTGGCCCATTGTGGGACGGGATGAAGAAGGGCAACACACCTACATAACCATTAGCTGTGCGGGTATTAATATACGTCAGTAGACATCAAAAGGCTCCGATTGTCCTCCTCTATTAAAAAAACTGGGAAAGAGCGTTGGACTCGCCTATGGAGGGTTCCATAATATCAAATAAAAAATCTCGCAGCTCTTAAACTACTAAGCCAATTTTGTTCAAATCGATTTTCTTTGCGTTTTGATTGAATTTTATAATCATATTTATTACATTTTCCCCTCGGCGGCTCCAAATTTGGAGCACACATAGAGAGTGTTCTATCACTTTAGAAAATAAATTAATATCAAAAGCGTAATCATACCATTTTGAAAGACCTAATTGATCGTTAATTTACGTCATGTTTGGAAAGTTACCCCTACTAGTTTTATTGACCCACCATCCAAATCTCAAACATACTGAACCCAATATCATTGTGTAAAGCTTCTGTGACATAAGTAAGGTTGGACAGACGGATATGATGAATTAATAAGGGTTTCATCTCTTGCTACTTGGTTAGGAAACTCTAGTATTTTGTGTTTTGTTTTTGGTACCGGACCGCTTTCTGGACAGTCACTCTTTCACGACTGCGTTATTTTAATTACTTGTGTTAATTGAAGAGTATATTATATTATATAATTATTAAAACTAGTGGGATAACAAAATACCAACATAATATAGAAGTGAAGTGGTGGCCTCGTATTTATGTGTTCTTGACACGCTTTCATCAAATAAAAAAAATGTA
>JAFELO010000063.1:306232-327815 GCA_017140195.1 Eumaeus atala
GTGGATCTAGGATTATAGGCCGATAATCGACGACAGGCTTCTGCCCATTGGGTAACAGGAGGGTAACGCATCTGCGTAACAGAAATAGGAATGGCCTTGGGCGTCGGTAGTCATCAAAAGGCTACGATTTCTTGTTTGCCACCTTATGCTCTAAAAAAAAAACATTATTCCAGAAATGAAATGAATTTTAATGCAATATACTTCATAATCTACAATAATTTTATAATAGAGCGCTTGGCATATGCTTAGAGGTCATACGCACACACAGTCGGACGACGTCGACTGCTGGACATGCATATAAGGGGGAGGCCCCTCAGAGCGCCATAGGATCGGCCAGTTCAGTGAGTGTGCATAGACGTAACGGGTAATCCAGTGCCAACAGTTTTTGTCTCGCTTGCTCAACCGCATGGATCCGTTCCAACACGTTACAGCTGTCCTTTTCGGGATAACGTCCTTTTCAGGTCGTGAACGCCGAAGCGTGCCGGAACATTCAACTGCAGAAGCCTGTCGCCGTGACGTCGCGTCAGTTTATTTTAAACGGGTGTGATTATCGCGGCGCCCTGTCGAAGCAGTTTCGCCTTGAAGGATCGCGGAGGACAACCCGGCTCGTTATGAGTAAGTTCTTTGTACTGTAACATGTCTCAGCCTACCGAACACGGGCCTCCCGCCCGCACCATGACCGCCTGCACTTCCTCAACATCATCCAACCGCTCGCTCCCGAGAGACCCGAGGATTAGAAACCCCTTCATCATCAACAGCTAAGAACCCGATCGCCACCGCGAAACTCCTGATACACACAAGTCTGGTAAGCAAGCCCCGCAGCAGCCTCGCCGCGAATCACATCACATCACCAGACACGCCATGCACCGAGACGGCGCCGGCATGCAGTACGATGGACACTGATGTCCACTCGCCTGTATGTGTTCCGGCGCCCCCCGGGCGCGAGACCGAGACCGTGGAATCGCCTCACAGCGAGTAGGATTGGGCCGACTTCATCATGAAAAACAGGGAGTAACTTCACGCCCCTCAGTTCCTGCACACCATGGTCGGTTACCAGCAGTCGATCGGCATCATCGATGTAGGAGGTGAATTCACCGCCGACGCTGGTAAACTACTAAAAGCTTTAAAAAAGCGGACACGCTCCCCATCGCCGGCCGCACGAACTGATGCTCGTTCGCCCCCGGCGGCAACACCCCCACCTTCGTCGTCTGACCAACAGAATCGCCCAATCAACGCGTCGAGGGATGAGAGCGAGTACCGTATCACTCAGAGATACCTCTCGGACTTAGAACGCGATGAGGGAATCATTCCTCCTCATTACGATCGCCACAGCCCCGGCGGCCAAAATTTGACCGCACGGTCCTTGCACGAGAAGTCCATTCTCTCATTCCCGGTGGTGTCAGCGGTGGACGTGGACCGCCTGGCGGAAAGCATAACCTCGGCCTTCACAGTCGCACTGGCTGCGGCCACCAAACCCCCAGACCCAATCCCGGCTTCCCGGCCCGATCTTACCCGCCGGATCGACAAGCTGTTTAAGGAGAAGCGCAAGTTCCGCCGCCAATGACAACGCACTGGATGCCTCACTATCCGGGCCGCCTTCAACAGAGTTGCCGCGGTTGTCAAGCTCGAGTTCGCCGCTCACTATGCGGTGATTTTATATATATATATATATATATATATATATATATATATAATACCGCCTCTCCCAGACCGCCGAGGACTTTGCCGTCAACTCGCCGGTAGCAAGGGTTAATCCCAGGAAGGCCCCGGGCACCGACCAGATCCTTAACTCGACTCTTCGACTTACCTCCCCCAGGACTGCTGCCGCCATCGCCCGACAATTCAACGGAATATTTCGCCACTTTCCTATCCAATGGACGATGGGGGAGGTAATCCTGATCCCCAAGAAGGGGAAGAGCCTCCGGTCTTCCGCCGACTACAGGCCCATCACTTTGCTGCCTGCGCTCTCCAAGGTGTTCGAGTGTTTCCTCCTCGAACACCTCACCCCTTACCTGCCGAACCGGGCCGATCAGTTTGGTTTCAGGACTGAGCATTCGACCACCCACCAACTCATCCTCACCATGCACTTCATCACCAATGCCGTCAACAAAAAGGAATCAGGCGCGGCGCTTTTTCTGGACGTAGAAAAGGCGTTCGACCGCGTCTGGCACGAGGGTCTCCTCTTCAAGCTTATCGCTTCCCAGGTTTGCCGTCCTCTGATCATCATAGTGCGGTCCTTTCTGAGCCGCCGCACTTTTTACGTCAGAGTGGAGGATGCCCACTCGCTCACATGCCCCATCGGGGCCGGACTGCCTCTCCCCAGCCTTTTTCAACAGGTATGTTGACGACATCCACAGTAGCGACGTACAGTAGTCATGGCGGCCCTGTACGCCGACGACACGGCGTACCTAGCGAAATCACTGAACCACCAACATGCGGCTGCCAAGATCCAGAGGATCCTGGACATGCTCCCCGACTGGCTGTTGAAATGGCGGCTGTGCGGCAACACCACCAAGTTACAGGCGGTGATTTTTCCCTGCTGTCGGAGCCTCCCACAACCATTGTCACTCAGCGGCAATCCCATCCCCTGGGCATACCAAGCAAGATACCTGGGCGTTTGCTTGGACGCCGGCCTAACCATGGGTCCACATGCCTGGAGGCCTGTGCCGCAGAGGCGCAGGCCTCACAGCACTGCGACAGCTGCAGCCGGCGCTGTCGAGGTTCCTCTCGATCAAGCTAAAACTAATGATATATAAGCTTTACATCCGCTCCCGCCTGATGTATGCGGCTCCAGCGTGATACCACCTACTGGCGCCCTACCACAAGTGTCGACTGCGCACGGTCTAATCCAGGGCCCTGCGCCGCATAGTCGACGCCCCCCGCTATGTCACCAACCACCATTTCCCTTGATCTTGGGGTGGAGGACTTCGACAGGCACATAGCCGGCCTGGCGCCATATCCTGTTCGCCATAGCGGACGCCCCTGCTCAAACCCTGCTCCGCCATTTGGCCCCCTATCACAGGCGATCTCCCGACTGCTGAGCATACCCGCGCGACTTCCAGCCCCCTGATGCGCTGGACGCTGGAACGTCGCGGGTGCCCACAGGAGCAAGGACGCCTGCGGTCAGTACACCATTCTAACATCGTTTCCGCCCCACCATTAGGCCTTCCAGTTTTCTGCGTCACACTCAGCTTCTCTCATGCTTTTACGCCTTCATTCACAAACCACTGCTTCCCTCTCTCAGGACTCATTCATCATGCTACACCATGCTTCCTTGCTCACACGCTCACTAACGCCTCATGCTTTCACCTCATTCATGCATTCACTCACCTTTTGTTGACGCGGGGAAACGCCTCTACGCGCCTTCACTGGCTCTGGGTGGGGTCCAGTGGTGTGTGACAACAAAAACCACCGCGAGTGCCATCAGTGCCGCCTTTGATGAGGTGCCCCGGAACAACTCACCAGGGCATCTCGACGGCAAGTCAGCCACCGAAGAGACCGACGCCACCTCCACAGATGGGGTTGTCTTATGGTGCGGGACTTTGGGATAGTGCAATGGGGTGAGGTTCCCATCCTCGCCCCTTGCCCCGTACGCAAAAGCGCCGCCACTTTTCTCTTTTGTCCCCTCTTCTTATAAGAGGGGTACAAAGAGCGGCACCTCCTCCTGCTCTTCAGTCCCCTCTTCTCATAAAAGGGGTACTAAGAGCCGCCACTTCCTCGGTTCAATTGGCTTCACCCAAGGTGTCTCGGATAACCCCAGGCTACTGAGCCCCACCGCCTCGACAAGGCTTGAACAATGGTGGGGATGCATTCACTCACCTAAGATTAGATAATCATGTCTTCATCATTCACGCTTCTACTGCCTCGCATCCTATCTCCCTTACTGATTCCTATATCTTCCTGCTCCTTCGTATCCAAGTCTATGGTCACTACGGTAGTGGGCGTCCGGGACCCACCGGCTACCGCCCCCTAATGCGATCTGTAAAGATCGCCACAACTACCGCTCCATAGTTATGGAGCGAGACCCCGCTGCCGCGAGTGGGTCATCTCATGCCCCCGCAAGGGGGTAGAGGGAGCCGTATCAGAACTGTGGTCCTCTTCCGGCGGCAGCGGGGTGTCACTCCATCAATATGGAGCGGTCGTTGGGGAGACCTGTGTAGGTCTCGTTGAGGGGGCGGTTGCCAGTGGGGCCTGTGCGCTCGTCCTCACAGCGGGGTCGTCCTGGGCGGTCTACCCCCACCGGGTGAGATCACCGGTAATCCCGGCGAAGGCCCAGTGGCAGCCAGCGACCATGGACGGGATGCCCGCCGATTAGGCGCGCGCGTGAGCCCCACGGCTTTCTAAAAGAAGGGAAAAAGGGGGAAGGAAGCTATTCCCGTACCGTATTTACTGATAGGAACCCCACTATGGGGACTTGGATACAAGGGAGCAAAAGGGTATAGGATTCAGTAAGGGAAACAGGATGCGTGGCATATGAAGCAAGAATAGTGAAAGCATGATTGTGTTAGAAGAATGGAAGCATGAGTAGTGAGAGCGTGAAGAGTTAATAAGCGTGTGAGCTTGGAAGCGTGATGATGAATTCTTAAAGGGGAAGCAATGGTTGATGAATGAGAAGTGATGTGAGAAGTAGCATAAATGAAGTGTAAGAAGCAAGGTGAGAAATAAATTAAAACTAGAAACTAAAACTAAAACTAAAACTAAGACTGACCGCAGGCGTCCTTGCTCCTGTGGACGCCTGCAACGGACCATCGCCCAGCACATCAGAGGGGAGGAGTCGCGCGGATACGCCCTGCGGTCGGGAGGTCGCCTGTGGTAGGGGGCGAGATGACGAAGCGTGGTCTGGGCTGAGGCGTCCGCCTTGGTGAACAGGCGGGAGGCCAGGCCGGCTATATGCCTGTCGAGGTCCTCCACTTGAAGGTCCCAGGAAATGGTGGAGTTCCTGACGAAGCGGGGGGCGTCGACTATGCGGCGCAGGGCCCTGGATTGGACCGCGCGCAGTCGACGCTTGTGGTAGGGCGCCAGTAGGTGGTACCACGCTGGAGCCGCATACGTCAGGCGGGATCGGATATAGAGCTTATATATTAAAAGTTTTACCTTCAGTGGGAGGAACCTCGACAGCGCCGGCTGCAGCTGTCGAAGCGCTGCGGAGGCCTGAGCCGCAGAAGCGCAGGCGTGGGGACCCATAGTTAGGCCGACGCCCAGGTATTTTGCTTGGTAGGCCCAAGGAATGGGCTCGCCGCCGAGCGTCAGAGGTTGTGGGAGGCTCCGACAGCGGGGAAAGATCACCGCCTGTGACTTAGCGGTATTGACGCTCAGTCGCCATTGCGTCAGCCAGTCGGGGATCTTGTCCAGGATCCTCTGGATTTTGGCGGCTGCGTGCTGATGGTTTAGTGACTTGGCAAGGTACGCCGTGTCGTCGGCGTACAGGGCGGCCATGACTCCCTCGCTACTGGGGATGCCGTCGACGTAACGATTGAACAGAGCAGGGGAGAGGCAGCTGCCCTAGGGCACTCCGGCTCCGATGGGGCATGTGAGCGAGTGAGCATCCTCCACTCTGACGTAGAAGGTGCGGTGTTTGAGGAACGACTGCACTATGGTGACAAGGGGACGGGGAACCTGTGAGGCGATTAGCTTGTGGAGAAGTGCCTCGTGCCAGACGCGGTCGAACGCCTTCTCCATGTCCAGGAAGAGCGCCGCGACTGATTCCCTCTTGTTGACGGCGTTGGTGATGTAATGTGTGGCGCGGATGAGTTGGTGGGTGGTCGAGTGCTCGGTCTTGAAGCCGAACTGATCGGCCCGAGTCGGCAGGTAAGGGGTGAGGCGTTCGAGGCGGAATCGATCGAATACCTTGGAGAGCGCGGGCAGCAACGTGATGGGCCTGTATTCGGTGGGAGACCGGAGGCTCTTCCCCTTCTTGGGGATCAAGATTACCTCTCCCGTCTTCCATAGAGTTGGAAAGTGGCCCGTGCGGAATATTCCATTGAATATCCGGGCAATGGCGGCTGCTGTCCTGGGAGAGGCAAGTCGAAGAGCCGAGTTGGGGATCTGGTCGGCGCCTGGGGCTTTCCTGGGATTAACCCTGAGGAGGGCGCGACGGACCTGGCTCGGCGACACGAAGAAGGCGGGTGCTGCGGCGGTGGCGGACTCCTGAGCTGGTATCGGCTCTGTCTTTTGCACGGTAACCTAGGACCTCGTCCTCGTGTATTAGCGGACGGACGGGCTCCTTGCTGCCGGCGAGTTGTCGGCAGAGGCCGTACACCGACGGCAAGTCCTCGGCGGCCTGGGAGAGGTGGTGTTCCCAAGTCGCCGCGTAATGTGCGGCGAACTCGAGCTTAACCACCGCGGCAGCTCTGTTGAAAGCGGCCCGGATAGTGGGGCATCTCGTTCTTTGCCATTGACGGCGGAGCTTGCGCTTCTCTTTTATTAAGTGGTCCAATCGGCGGGTGAGGTCCAGCCGGGAGACGGGGATTGGGCCCGGGGTTTGGTGGCCGCGGTCAGCGCGGCTGTGAAGGCCGAGGTTAGGCCTTCCGCCAGGCAGTCCACGTCCGCCACAGACGCCACCGGGAATGAGGGTGTGCGCGCGTCTATTTCGCGTGCGAAGGCCGCGCGGTTAAGTTTTGGCCGCCGAGGAGTCGGAAGGGAACGAGCCGGGGCTGTGGCGATCCTGATTAGGACCGGGCAGTGGTCCGATTGGAGAGCGTCGGAGAGGACCTCCTGGGTGACCAATCCCTCCACGCGGTCCATGACGGCGATGTCTAATACGTCGGGCTGGGGGTCCGGGTTCTCCGGGAAGTATGTTGGTCAGGGGCCAGGATAGTGTATCCGCGGGCCTCCGCGTCTGCGAGGAGTCGACGGCCGTCGCTGGTGCACCGCGAGTACCAGGTCGTGTGTTTGGCGTTTAGGTCCCCGGCGATTACATTGGGCTCTTCTAATAAGAGCCCGTGAATCTCCGGGATATCTAGACGGAAGTTGGGGGGCTTATAGGCTGCGAACAACCGGGTGGCTGGCACCCAAGCACACCTCAACGCCGAGTGTGTAGAGCGAGGTAGTAAGCGTCGGCGGCAGCACCTGGTGGATTATTGTGGGCCTTACCAATACGGGTATGTGTGGTACCCGGGCACTGCGTAATGTCATCCCGGTGTGAGGTGGGTCTCGCATATGAGGGCAACATCCAAGTCACGCTCGTGGAGGACGTGACGCAGAATGTTGTGCTTCCCGCGGAGGCCCCGGGCGTTCCAATTAAGGAGTGAGAGGTTCGCCATTGAGCAAGGTGGTTAGCTGTGAATGATCGCCGGCATCAGTAACACTAGTTGTGATGTACAGCTGATGAGGGCTTCGGTGATGGAGCCGCCTGTGCGGATGGTATGCATGAACCGGCTTGCCATGTCCTTTAAGGCGGCCGGTAGTGAGAGGGGTGGCGACGTTGCAACGCCGGTGCGGCGTTGAGCCGCCCTAGTGGGGATGCGGGCGGTCCCGGGTGCCATCTGGGAGGGTACCTCCGGCTTCTTGCCGGTCACAGTTGGCGCTGGTCGTTGTTGGCTAGTGGCTGTTGCATCGGAGTTGGTGTTGGGGACTCTTTTCTTACCCCTGCCCCTGCCGGGTCTCGACTTACCTTTGTTCGCTGATGGTAGGGCGGACGTCGTGCGCGGAGTAGGGCCGTCCGCCGGCGCCATGAGATGCGGCTGCTCGGGAGGTGGAGGAGGCACTTGGGCATCGGCTATTGTAGCCGAAGCCCGTGCGCCTAGTTTCGGTGCGGTAGTAGCGGCCGTCGGTCCGGCACGCTTGCTAAGGGCCTCGCGCTTAAAGGCCGGACAGTTCCTGCTGTTGGCAGGGTGGGCTCCGCTGCAGTTGACGCAGGTGGCAGGGGCATCCTTGGGGCGAGGGCAGTCCTTAGCCGCATGCTCTTCGCTACAGCGTACGCAGGCTATCTTACGGTGACAGTTGTGACTCGAGTGCCGAAACTTCTGGCACCTATGGCACTGAGCCGGGCCACGGAGGCTGCGCCAGGCTTCCAACACGATCCCGTCCATGCCCGACAGGCTGTTAACAGCATAGATGTCGGGGGTCGTAGTCGCCGGTTTTTTAATATACGCTAGGTGGATACACCCCGGTCTCCCCAGGCGGGCACGTATTGGTCGGACATACTCGGGCTCGAAGCCGATGTCGATGAGGGCGTCAGTTATCTCTTCCGAGGTGGTGTCCGCAGGAAGGCCTCTGATTGCGACTTTGACGCTCTGTCCGCCGGGAGCGAGTAGGTAAACCAAGAGATTCCCTCGTCGCGTTCAAGATCAGAGAGGTATCTTTGAGTAATGCGATACTCGCTCTCGTCCCTCGGCGTGAAGCGTACACCCTGCCCGTAGGGGCGGCCGCTACTATTGTGTCCGAGCCGGTCTCGGAGCGCTTGGAAATGGCGCGTCCAATTTGGTAAGCGCTCGACGATGAGTGGAGGGTACCTCGAAATATTTTTCGGCGGCATCGCCCCACTCGGGCCGGGCGCGCTGATTGGCCGCTGCTGGTGCTCTGACGTCGATGGTGGGGGTGTTGTCGCCGCCACGCTTGCGTACGTATTTTAGGACTTCTTCACCGGGGGCGAACGAGCATCAGTTCGTGCTGCCGGTGATGTAGAACGTGCCCGCTTTTTCAGAGCTTCTAGCCGCTTTCCAGCGTTGACGGTGAACTCGCCCTCTGCATCTATGATGCTGGTAACCGACCATGGTACGCAGGAACTCCGGAGCATGTAGGTACTTCCTGTTTTTTGTGTATAAAATCTGCCCAATCTAGTTCGCTGTGTGGCGGTTGCACGGACCCGGCCTCGCGCCCGGGGGGCGTCGGAACGCATAGAGGCGAATGGACATCAGTGTCCATCGCGCTGCATGCCGGCGCCGACTTGGTGCATGGCGTGTGCGATGCACTCACGGCGGGGCTGGTGCGGGGCTTACTCACCTGCTGGCTGGTGTGCAGCTGGAGTTTTGCGGTGGCAATGGGGTTCTTGGCGGTGGAGGATGGGGTTCCGCTCTTGATCCTCGGGTCTCTCGGGAGCGAGCGGGTGGATGACGTGGACGAAGTTGAAGAGGTCCTGATGCGGGCGGGGGGCCCGTGGTCGGTAGGCTGCGATATCTTACTGTAAGGAGCACTTACTCATACCGAGCCGGGTGTTGTCCTCCGCGATCCTTGTGGGCGTACTGTTGTCGGCGAGGCGCCGCGATGATCACGCCCGTTTGTAATAAACCGACGCGACGTCACGGCGACAGGCTTCAAAAATAGAAAGTTCCGGCACGTTCGGCGTCCACATCCTGAAAAGGACGCTATCCTGAAAAGGACAGCTATAGCGTGCTGGAACGGATCCGGGCGGTTGTGCGAGTGAGACGAAAACTGAGGGCACTTGATATCACTATTTTCCTTATTCTTCTTTCTTCACTCACTGAACTGGCCGATCCGCCCCGCTGCCGCCGGAAGAGGACCAAAGTCCTGATACGGCTCCCTCTGCCCCCTTGCGGGGGTATGAGATGACCCAGTCGCTCGCGCCATAGGTTACGGTCACGCTCTCTTGACAATAATTTTTTTTTTTTTTTTGGGCTCATTTAAACAAATAAATTCTAAACTTGATATCTACAAAATATAATTGTGTCAATTTATTAATAGTATTAAAAACATAGGCAGTCATGCCTCCAGTGAAAACTTGAAACTGTATTTATTCCGGACGCTATTCGACGGGATGTTGCAACGATCTAAATAACCTAAAAGATGGTTTCATTTAAAAAATGAATCATGTATGAATGAGTAACATATTAAATACACCACAGCGGCGAACCAACAGCCCGGACTAGAATGTTCTCGGCATAGATTCACGCGTTGACTTGCAACTTTGTTGTTCAACTTGCTAATGAGTTACCGATGCAACTCTCGGCTTGCGTAAGTATTGTACATTACATACTTAAAACGGAGACAGTGAGCCTCTTGCGTAAACTTGCTGCTAAGTTTGCAAGTGTATTTGTGTATTCCTCGAGGACGTGTCAAGACGTTAAACCGATTCTATCGGCGGCGGATAAAAGTTCTTATAGGAAATACGAAACATACAAGTTTTAATAACTTACAGTAGACTGACAATACTTACATTCGTATATTCAGTGTGATAAATTATAAGCAAATTCCTTTTAACGATTTCACTGCGGTTAATTTAATTATTCAACTATCTCGTGGCCTTGGTTGCTGTAAATTTTCTGAAACGTCTGGCTAGGTAATTAATTAAATAGACCGCCATGAAATCCGCAAAAGTAGTTTTGCTGTAATGGATAATGTTCGGGTAAGCCTAGTCTTAGACACCAAATTCCTTTTATTTCAAGTGTTACGAGTACATGCATAAATACCAATAGAGACTATTCAGATGTGTCACGATACTTTTACATTGTACCCTCAAAAGTCGAATGGTGCATCCGGGTTCTGACCACCGAATTATAATAAAATAGGCAAGCGACCAGGACTCACCATTAGGTCATGTCGGAATGCTGTAACCAGGATCTCATCGGCAGTCGGCGGTAATGCCACTTATCTCATACAACTCGGCGTAGTACATATGGTCAAATTCTGAACTTGATGAAAATGTTTTTCGATGATATATGACAATAATGTCAATTTGACCGCGCATCATTCTTAGTTGGATTATTATCATTATATAATTTTGGGGCTCGCCTTGACAACATCAGAATCCTTTATTGTGATTATATGATTTTTAAACATTTTATTTTAATATAATAGGGGGGCAAATGAGCAATCGGAGCCAGAAATGCTCCGAATGCCGACGTCCATGAACATCCGCATAACTATTATGCCAATGCGTTGCCCTCCTTTACCAATTGGCTATACACAAATGTACGAGATTCGACACTGAAGATGTCACTTAACGGCGGTATTATGTCAGCGAGAGGCACCTCCCAGGTCATGGCGGCCCAATTCCGTTGCATAGGAGGATGTTGTCATGCACTATGCATGGCCCTACCTCCTCGCATGCGGCATGGTACTACCTCTTCGTGATTCTGATCCCGTGCAACCAAAAGTTATGATAATTAAATGAAGGGGTGGATTTGTATTCCATAACGTTATTACCATCACCTTATAAACTAAACGTTCGTTGATTTAACGAATTGCTACAATTGAAGACAAACTTGCACATTGTGCTTTTAAATTTCTATAAAAGACTTGTAGTTCTGACTTGATCGCATTGACGTAAATCAGTTTTGGCCGGCTCCCGTTTCAGGATGGAATTTCCAAAAAATCGTCACCTCAGTTCGTGTTCATCTATACTGTCCAAGGAAAATACAGGGGAAATTCAGATTCCTGCGTGCAGTAGTTTCGGCGGAGCGGCTTGTCGTTCAACCAGTAACTCGGCAACGGAAGAGTTTTATATACCTACATATAGATACTTATTTATAGAGACGATATAAAGATATAGATATAGATTGGAACTCAAAACAATCCATTTCGATGAAGCCGCAATGCTACATTGCAAAATATAGAAAAAAATATAATGCTGATTTTGATATCTCATTACGTAATTTAAGCTCATGGGAAGGTGTAATCAAGAATGTAAGCTTGTTTATGTGAATACTCTGAAGCGTCGGATTAAAAATTTGGCCCACTTAATATTCTCTAATTAGGGATCAGCAGTGCAACGTAACGAAAATGTTAATCCGGGGTTTTCAATTTATTACCGGACTTAAATTAAAGGTTCTCGCTTTGGCTGTATTGCCGTTAAACGCGTAGACTGTGCGATCGATCGCATAGTGTACGCGTTTATCGGCAGTACAGCCAAAGCGAGAACCTACGAGATTTCTCGTATATTATTCGTGGTAATTTTAAGATAACGAACATCGATATATCGGGATGTACAACTCCCATCTGCGGGAGATATATAATACCTAGCCGTCGCCAGGCGAACACAGTAATCCGATGAAATAGTGGCTACTCTTCGCAACCACAGCATAAGTTGCGAAAAACTGTATCATACAAAAATAGTAGAAGAGTGAAGTTACAACTATGATATTTTACTAAACTAATACGACTTAGACGTCTTCAGGAAAAGGACATACCTATTCCTTACAGTCCGGCATCGCGTCTGTAAGACGCCTAGTCTTACAGGTGTCTATGGGCGGCGGTAGTCACTAACCACCTGCTCGTTTGCCCTATCACATAAAGAAAACTATGTTCCATTACAATCGCTTCGTTTTATTTTTAGGAATAGCGCTAAAGGCGTGACTAATCGGGAATATTATTCCATATACATCATCATTATAGTTATCCGTAAAAAAGGTAAAACCGGTTGAAACGGTAAAACGCTACTCGTTCCTACAAGTATTTCTCTTACTACAAGTCCCTAGTTCTTTGATGATAGATGTGCAGTAATACACTACTTTATAAGTAAGTATACTCATTTCATTTATATAATAATATGCAGAAAATGCAGGATTGCCGTAAGTTTGCCTGAGTCCTTCATTAGCAGGAAACTTTTAAAAATATTTTTTCGACACCGCACTATTAAATTCAGATTTATTGTATCCCTTCATACTTCACAGTCTCGAATATGCCTAAGAAAATTATGATTAATAATTGAAAATAAATTTACATTCATAGGCAACAACATTTACTCTTTAAGTAGAGGTACAACAATAAAGGATTTTGAGATATTTCAAATTGAACTATTTATTTAGTTATAATTATTACCTGAATATTATATAGCAACTATAAGATATGTTCCGCGTAAAATCTCGTTCGTTTGCGTAAAATTTGTTTCATTGATTTTTCCGGCGAAAATTTTTGCGATTGTATTCCGTATCTATGCCAAATTTCAGTACTTTGTATACAGTATTTTTTTTGTATATTGTATGTATATTGCATACTTTGTTTATTGTATACAGTATACAGGAGGACAAACAACAGAACCTTTTGACGACTATCGACGTACACGAAGGTCCGCATAGATTATACAAATGCGTTGCCTCCTTTCTACTCCCAGTCCAAGGGACACCAGAAAATCACAAACCACACGAAACGCAACAGCATAGCTACCATTTTCCGGTGGTACCGTATAAACGAGAGGTCGCGCCGGCCGAATTCAGCTGCAATGAGGTATGGCAATACCACTTACTAAAATTGGTTTTGCAATAGATTTTCTACATATATAAAGTAAAAGTCCGAAAGATATTAGTATTATGTTTACCATCACTTAGAAAAAAATACTCTTGAATATGATTGAGAATTTAGTGTATACAGGCGAAGTATATAATAATAATTATTCATCACACATGACGTAGTTCTCATTTCCCAGAAGATTTATATGTATTATAAATCAATTTCCTCTAATATGTTATTTGTCTTAAATTTTGCAAGCTAAAGACACACCCATTATCAAACTAATATATTAATTATTGCGTATTGCATCAGTCGGAACTCATAACAATTAAAATTTTTACATATCTTACTT
Source organism: Eumaeus atala (assembly GCA_017140195.1). NCBI lineage: Eukaryota > Metazoa > Arthropoda > Insecta > Lepidoptera > Lycaenidae > Eumaeus > Eumaeus atala. The sequence goes on from JAFELO010000063.1 coordinate 319,710, forward strand.
TCAATAACTTCGTGGCATCTGGTCATCTACCAGAACAAGATCCTCGTGACCACGATTGCTGTAAATCTCCTGAAACATCGGGATTGATAAATAACTAAAAAAACACGTTTCGTTTAAACGATGTGAATAAAAATTCCAGTCTATGCCTATTTGAAATAGGGCGGGTAACATGAGCACCAAAGTTTATTCAGAAAAATATTCATAGCTGCTGTTTTATCCTATTTTTGAGTACATTTTAAGCTGATCCCTTGATACTAGTTTCATATATCATATTATCATATTACGACAAAGAAAGAATCTTGAAAAAAAAAATATCAACACATTGTATTCGTTAATATTTTTTGAATAAATATATATATGCCGATCATGGATTTGGTTTTTATGGTTTTTATTATAATTTTGCAATTGTTAAATTATGATTTATTGTTAATAATGACTTTTACTTATTTTTCTTTTCATTATTGTTTTAAATTAAATTGATTGTGTGTTCCATAACATGAAAATTACTAAAATACGAGCGGGTAACCCCGAATGGAGTAGTAAGGTGTCGCCTTAAGTGGTAGCGGTTGTCATTCGGTTGACCGCTACCGATCGAGGTGCACGCGTGCTAATCTATTGGCTCCTAATCCAGTGTAATCGTGATAATAACGTGTGATTTTGTGTGAAATTATTATTTAATCGAATAATAAGATATTAGACAATTGAAGTGTGCCTTTATTTTAACACACTTTAGGCCCCCATGGGTCGGCTGGATGGTTCATAAATGCATTTTTCCTGCTAGAACCAATACAATATACACCGCTCGTACCGGTCGAGCGATGAAATCTTACACAGTTATAACATGTGACTGACAGAATGTCAAACTCACACACCGCTTACGGAAACGAGCCCGGGTTCGAATCCGTAAGTTGAGAGCTTAGATTGATAGAAATAAAATAACGCGACACTAGAGAACTCTAATAATAAAGAAATTAAGCATACGGCTTTTGCTGATTTGTAGCGCAAGTCTCCCTCCGTCAGAGGGGGGGCCTCCTCAGATAAGCCAAACATTAAAAGAGCTCAATTATCCACGACACCACAACTGAAACGGCATCGTGCGCGCACCGTCATTTACAAATAATTACAAATTCCAATTGCATGCCTTCAGCGAAATTGTTCTCTCTGTATGTGGCATAAGGTGAAGGAATGTTACCAAAGGGGACAGAAATGCCACAGTTACGTACTCGTAGTAGACTTAATTATATCGAGGTGCTTACAATATACTAGCTGACCCGGCAAACGTTGCTTTGTCGGGTTGGGTGAACCACTCTTATCACTTAGAGGTATGAAAAACAGATAATGACCGATTCTCTGACCTACTGATAATGCATATAAGATTTGGAAAAAAATGGTAATGCCGTTTCGGAAAAGTAAGGTCATTAATATCATGACATGTGAAATTTGTATCTAGGACTAGCTACGCCCGCGGTTTCTTCAAGTTAATATGGTCCATAATATATAACCTACCTACTACGGACCGTATTTACGGGGGTGAATTCACTCAGCGGTTTAAAAAATAGACAGTTACCGATTCTCAGACCTAGTGAATGTGCATATAAAATCAAATACAGGTGAACATCGTTTCGGACACGAGAATTTACATTGTGACACAAGAATTTTAGATATAGGATTATCATAATTTATTAATTCTTATTATATAATATTATAATCATAATTTATTAAGTCGATATACGACAAATGGAACAACGATATTCACACCTTCATTGTTGTTTAAGCGTTGGACCGTATCCGTGTCGGATCCGCCGGGCTGCCGTGAGTGCAGCCCTGCTGAGGACGACTCAGCGCAGATATATGGTCTAGATCCGAGAGTCGGACCTGCTACGCTCGACCTTTCTAGTTGTAGGCCCTTAGAGACGGCTCATGCTGTGCGGGGCTACTCTTCCGTGAAGGAAGTGTTCCTACTAAGGGACTGACTAGCCGTCGAAGTTTGTCGTCTTCAAAGGTGATTTAAGACATTTTTACAAGAAAGAGAGATTTCGTGATAAATCAATGAGTGGTATTTCTCTTTTATATGAGTATATATAGATAATGACGTCATAAAACATTATTTTGATAGTACTCACTGCTCTAGTTATAGCTTAAAAAACGATTATCATGAATCAATAATGAAACACATAGAACATTGTATTTATTATTCTGGCTACTTCATTCATCGTGTGCCCAGTATCATAACTCACATGCGGGGACACGTCGGGACCAGATACCTCCATTTACTACTGAATGTCTAACTCTATGCATCATAACCATCAGACATGTATAATTCATGGGAACAAATGTCATATGATAAAATAATTATAGGGCATTGGTACGAATAATTTTCTGCAGTATAGAAAGATTGACGATGAAACAAAATATCATACCAGCAGTACATAAAACATAAACAATACATGTGCACACATAAAACAATACAACAGTTAAAAACTCTGTGTGTATATTAAATATTTTTCTTAAATAATATTAATGGGCGATAGAAAACAGCAGTAGAGAAAAATTTGTGGAAAATAAATTGACTGTTTGTATGATTGTCGTTTCTACACGCCAATCTAGGGAAGTAATGGACGGACTTGAATGGAACGATTTTGTATGGCTAATAAACCTGAGCAACTTACAGGATGAGTTTTGCTTTGAACATTCTAAATGGAAGAAGTACGCGAAGTAAGTTGCGGGCGCCACCTCGTTATATCAAATAATACTATATCATAAAATTACAAAAAGTAAACATATAATCCGAGAGAAATAAATTAAAAGAAAGAAACTGTATGCCATATATATGATAAGGACCAAAAAGCAGTTTATTTCGCTTTTCGGTATGAGGTACGGACGTTTGCTAAAAAATAAAAAACGCAAAAATAAATTGAAGAACCTCTAATAAGATATATTTTTTCTTTTGACTACTTCACAGGCAAGTCAAGCTTGTTACTGGGTGCGCAGACAGATGGCTCGCGGTATGGAGTAGCCAACTGTAAACGAAGAAACACATGCGAAGACGCGTAAAAGTCATGGATCCCCCCCCCCTTCCGCTGGTTTGTCTACCACGCGACATGGAACTTCTGTCATAATCGGGAAACATTTATAGGTGTTTCAGAAAAAGAAAATCTCGGTTTGTCGTATTAAAAATATCGTTGACAATATGAAAACAACATGCAATTGTACTTAACCTCGCGCATGTTAAATAGTAGGCACTAACGTATGACAAAAAAATAAGAAAAAAGAAATCTTACAAAAACAACAGATGTCGAAATTTTAATTTTCAATTTCACTCAAAGGTAATATTTTAATTATTTACAATTGTATCACTACTCATAGCCCGATTAAATATACTACTCGTATATACTACTTTAACATCTGCTAGCCACAAAATAGTTCATATCGATTCTTCTGTGAATTTGAAATTGTAACCTACGATATCTAAACGGATGATGAGATAGGACCTTTTATTTCTAGGAAATAAAAATTAAAATACGTAAAAATAAATGGGGTTTTCCTTGGCTTCTGACGTTTGCACTCATTGACTACGCTATCAATAGGATTGGTCTGTGATAGTTAAAATGTGTTAGTGTTTAATGATACTTATTACCTTGTATTACATGTATTACTAATAACTAATTAAATGTCACCAAAAAAAAGATGTTTTGAAAGCTACATAGCGCGGAAGTATTATAAAGGCATGGGAAGTATTATACAGCCCAATAGGCTACCGGCTACTCACTAACCGCATGAAATAGGATAGCATACTTATCACTTTTAAGGCAGTATAGTGGACAAAGAGGCATGTGGTACGTGATCGACGCTGCCGGCAGCTACAGAAACATATACTTTTTTTATAGACGGCCAGACAATTAACCGGGGCCTTTTGATGTATATCGATGTACATCTACATCACATAAATGTTAACATTATATAACAGCATAATTGTCACTTTACGATGGTCTCATGTGAGCGAGAGACACCTCCCCGCTTGTGCCGGCCCTATTCAGCTGCAATGCAACATGACACTGACTCTAGCAGCTTCCACTATACTCTTACAGAATTCACATTTAGGTATTATCATATGTAAATCATGATGTACAAAAACCTTTAGAGCTTTAAATCTCATGAGTATACATTATAGGCACCACCTGTCACACGTGTTGTTCACTAAGAAGGAAAGACATCCACAATGTATGTATATATCGCAGTCGGATTGTCTAAATCGCCGTATTTCATTACGACTAGTCATTTTCCAAAAAACAGAGCCGCTTTTTTTTGGCGGTCAACGACTATATATATGTTTCATTTGAAATGATTTTTATATGATATAGACAAAAGTCATGTCAATTGACAGAGAACTCAAAAAGAAATCAAATACTCAATAGCCAACACAGGCTTTTGAGTGACTCTGTGATTTTCCGAGAGTAGTGTAAATGACACAACATATAGAAACATTCAAATATGTTCAAACATTTCTAATCTCTCTTCACAGATTTCTGTGTTAGTCGTGGCGCAACAAAAATGTAACTTTAGATTATTCTTGATCCACCGTCTATGTATGATCATAACATGAAGCAAGCTAAGTTACGAGACAGCAAAAGTACGAGAAAAAGCGAGACAAGTCTTGTATATTTGCAGACAATGTAATCAACAAATAAATGTATCGAGTCTAAATAATAAGTTCGTTGCTGCATTGAGATTAGCATATTGGACGCAACGCAACTCAGATATAACGCTTCACTAATACCTAAATTTGAATAGGAGCAACTATTGGATCTCTGCCATTGGAACATATATACCTTCTTATATACATAACAAATTCTCCAAAAGCTATCTGCATGTATGTCATCGATTATATTATAATATATAGAATGATTTTCATGTGGTTTTAACATGTAAATTGAGCTATTCCCGAGGAAAGATTTAGTGTATAATTATGGGCTATTACTCGTGGGCGAAGCCAGGGCGTAGTTAACATATAATGGCTATTATGAAAAAAGGAAATGTCTAGAGATGTATTTAGAGAAAAAGCACATTACTATTATTTGATTTCCACTTCGTTAACGATAATTGTTTAATTCTATTATTTACTAAATTCAATAGCTATAAATGTAAGCTGTTATATGTCCAGGGGCATGTTTGATTGATTAAAATACTTTGAAAGTTCTTAAACATAGCTTACAAATCGTGGCCTATTTTGAGGCTCCATCTGTTATTGCTTCAGCATTTTGTTATTACTAGGAGGGTGTTTCAGCGGTCGTGGTTACACAAAATGTTACATTTGCGGGTAGGTCACGAGAAAATCACAAAAATAAAAATTCTCAACCGATAATTTAAAAAATGCAGATACAGTAAGTAACCATAAAGTTAACTAGGTATAAAATAATTTTCCGCCCTTGTCCTTGCATATACAAGTTTTACGTGTGAGTGAGAATTATATTTATTTAATGATTTTTAATCATTCCCATGCGTATTTAAAGAATACTTTATCTTTATGTTGGTTATTAGAAAAAATATTAAAAGACGATCTCCGTGCAGTAGCCGGTCCGGGGTCGATGTAGCAGGTAGTAGATAGTAACAGGAGATCGGCCGTCTTGGCGTTCACTCAGAGATATATCCGGCAGTGAACCGATAGAGGCTGATAATGGTGATGATAGCCGAAAAATATTTGAATTAAATATTAAGAACTCCTTATGATATTGCATGATAATTATTAAATTATACATGGGACATAAACAAATCATTCAAAGGTTATTACTAGATAATGGTGTATCGATTCGTACCATATTTATATTACGTGAACTTTTTGAATTTATGTTAAACCATATTTGTTAAATAAAATCGATTGTTAGGTAAATCAACATTTTCGAACCCACTCGAACAAGGTCTTTGTCCAAAGTCGACTAAACTCAGGAGTAATCCTGGTTGACTGTTTCAAGTTTTTTTTTTCTTAGCCTTAACAGTTCGACTGATTACGGAAGACATTACTGTTTCTTGTTTGACGTCAGCAAGATTATAAATCTGTGTGATATTTATACAGTTGGGGGTGCGATCTGATGGCCTCGATGCGCCACCTACGCATTGTCGTTTTTTGTGTTGCATCTCGTTACTTATTTTGATGACCGATGACTCAGTTGGTAACGATAAATACAAATAGAAATTATTAAATTTAGCGAAGCGCACGGTCTAACCTGTATCTCACGCAAGCAATCGCAGTATAAAGAAAAAACAAAGCAACGTGAAAAATATTAACATTATAAGGAAAAGAACTCTCTGACTCACAACAAAACAATGTAACTCAGATGCGAGACAATTAATTTTGTGTGGTACGTACCATGTATGTACGTATTACGTTACGAGAGGAAGACCCAAAGATACAATTAAAGTTGGCTCAACAACATAATCCCTTGAAATTAAACAAAGCTTTAACACACATTTGTGGGGAATTAAAATAAATATTTCCTGTAGGGTGAGACGTGCGGCTGGATTTATACACAGAGATCAGACCTTACGTACGTTTTACATTGCCTAAAGAAACTGTGCGCATCTTCGAAAAACACGAATACCTACCGAAGATAGAAGATAATAGAATTTATTAAAATTCCATAGTTGCTTTCATTAGACCTCTAGAACCGACAAATTGCATTAAATAAATTTGATTGTATCACGACAGAACTAGTTTGAGTTCAGTCGTAGTACAATCGAATTTTACTTTAAATGGAATCTTCCTATAATAGATAGGTTTATAATTAGTGAAATTCAGTACAATAATGGATGGAATTACTGGTGTGACAGAAACCCAAAACCGCCAAAGATAAAGAGTTTTGGAAGATATCTAAGAGACCATCCAATGCTGAGTGCATTGGCATCATTGATCTGTAAATTTATAGGCAGGCATCTCTTGATGAGCTGCATTATGCTATCCGTACATTAAATAATGATCTATCTTTAATATCCACTTGGAGCAACTGCCACGGACTTTATCTTAATCCTTTCAAAACATACGTTATCATTATTGGTAGTCCAGCCCTTACTTCACGGATTAACTGGGTTAACATCCCTAATGTGCTCATCAATGGTACTGGTGTATACCTTTTAGTACAACCGTTAGAAACCTCGGAGTGTACATAGATGAATACCTGACCCTGACCACCCACCACAAAGAGATTAGTTGAAAGGTGTTTTCTGTCTGGCATTCTGTAAGACGGATCCAATATTTGCTTCACATTCCTACCATAATTTTAATTGCTGAATCGTTATTCCTTTCAATTATTGATTACGCTGACATCTGTTTCACCAATTTGACCGAAGAACAGCTTAATAAGCTTGAGCGTCTCTAGAACTTTGCTATTGGTTTCATATTTGGTGTGCGCAAATATGCCCACATTTCAGAATTTCGTTCAAAGCTCAAGTGGCTTCCAAATAGGTTTCGCCGGAATGTTAAACTGTTATCATCTCTTTTTAGCATTTTACACGATCCCGAAACACCATATATTATCTAAAAGAGAAATTTGAATTCCGTATCTACTCAAAAACTCCTGCTACACATGCCTGTCCATAATACTAAACTCTATAAAATGTAGTTTACAGTCATGGTTATAAAGTTATGCTTTGAAGATAAATATTAAACGGATGAAAAATTTAATCACATTTAAAAGTTTAGTTAAACGTCATTATTAGGAATTGTGCTCTCGCTAATTTTCTGTCTTTCATTATATTGCGACAACTGTCATTTACTGGCATATGTAATGTTTATTTAATAATATTTTATAATAAATATTTATGCATATTTTAAGTATAATATTATTGCGTATTTTTTTGTTTTTATATGTTCCCTACTCAAGCGTGTTTTCTGTTTTTGTTTCTCTTTACCAAAGGTTGTCTGGTAAAGATTGCTATCCTAGCACTAAGACCACCTTTGTGAACATTTTGTGTCTGTATAAATTAAGATTGTCTTTCGGTGTATATCTTATGTGTCTGTGTGCACAATAAAGTACATTTTCTTATTTTCTTTTTCCCTAGGCAGAGAGAATAGCGTACCAAGAGATCCTATATTAGCACATCAAAGAAGTTTGA
>JAFELO010000063.1:327919-349895 GCA_017140195.1 Eumaeus atala
ACGGCTAGACAGTTCTAAATTTAGACCCTAAAGATACTTTAAGATATCGGCACATTCTCTAGTAATGTAAACAAACCAGCGCTACCTCTGTATCGCTAGTTTATATACAGTAGTTATTTTGATCAAAGCACCGGGTACAGAAAATCATTGATGTTTTCCTGATTTATATTACATATGTTAAAGGAGCCGTGGCTGTTTAGGAGCGACCTCTCTCGATCATCTGACGTAGATTCATCTATGACTGATGATTTAAGTAGCGTTTAAACATATGCGCTCTTGACTAAAGAGTCTGATTATGTGAGGGCAAACACGAGCGAACGCGCCACACATACTATAGCACATTAGGAGCGATACATATAGTTTTATTGAACTTTATACGATTGCCATAATGAGGCTCTAAACTACAGGTGGCTATACTCTCAATTATGCAAGTGCCTCGTGACCGTGACCCATGACGCTCTATGGGGGACGTCTACGTCCAGCAGTGCACGTCGTCCGGCTGATGACAATTATGATGACAGTTAATAAAGAATATGGATTCCACAGTGATATTAAATCTGTATTTTATTCCAGTTTAACAAAGACTGTGCCCAACTTTCGCTATGAGAGCGCCGTAAAATGGTTAGCAAGTTAAATCCACCTTAGAATAAGATTTTATGGTGTCGCAGTCTCGGGTGCCTTAATATGAGACGGTAAAGAACAATCCATATACACGTTGTATATAAGGCAGTGTACTTATTATATTCTAGATACAATAGGTAATATTGACAATTATGTTAATAGTGTAAAGGTAGTGAACGGCACGACCGAGTAGCCAGCTGTACCTTACGTAATACAGCCGTCAACGCTATATTAACAATAACAATATTTTCTGTGGATTGCTTTCTTTTTTTTATTTTGCTATCGGTTTCTATGCTATCGGCTCTCATGCTGTTTGTAAGTAGCCCAATATATAGTAGAGGGGGAGGGGGGGGGGTCTGGTAAAATGAGGGCAACGTACCACAAAATCATTAACGAATTTTATAATACAGTATCTTCGTCGAAATCTAATCTAATGAGTACTATTTAATTAACTTATTTGGCAATACTCCTAACATGCCAGTTGTATTGCCATAAATATTGTAACAAATATTTTTTTTATTAAACATAACATTTATTAATTAACAGTATGTTAGTTTAATACACAATTATAAAACAATTAAAATATAAAAGCTTATTCGAAGTTGTCTCCATTGGCTGCAGTACAGTCCCTTAAACATTGAGGCCAGTTATTAATGGAAGTACTCACTCTTTCCATGGGAAATTCTTCACTGCCAATCGTATGGATTGTTTTAGGGACTCCAAATTATCATGCCGTATAGAGCAAGTTGTGCTCCCTAAAACTTATCGTAAATCATAATCCAGCCAATTAAGTTAGGGACTAGAATCCTCAGCTGTGATCAAGTACAGAGCGTTCGTTTTAACCAAGATTGGATGGATGGAGCTGTGTGATCTGATCTCGAGTCCTGCTAGACAGACCATACCTGGTTATTGAACATGGTGTTATTAAGGAGCTTAACTGTCTTCTCAAGAATGGTATCTTGACACACTTGTGGCGATGTTTTGATACCCTTTTCACAAAAATATGTCGTAGTCACTCCTTCATGGCTGAGACCCTACCAAACCACCACTAAGTTGGATAATGCCCACGTTGTGCTCTGTCGACTAGTTAGGATGCTTCCTTAGAGCTCTGAGCGTAAATACGGTAATTTTGTTTGTTATAATGCTGCTCAATTTTAAAATTATTCTCATCCGTAAACAACTTTTTCTGTGGCCTCCCTTTGCGTGCCGAGTCAATAGTTGTTTTGATTTTATCACTCTATTCATCTTTAATTTATTACTTACGAAATGACCAGTTTGTCTCATATGGGCTGGAAGTCATCTCTTAAAGTGCGTGACATAGCTCTAATTGCTAACTTCCTTTCCTGGGATCAATACCTTTTGCTTTCGGTCAGGATTTCTTGGAATTCTTTCTACTTTTATTTTTATTACGAACACTACGTGGACGGCCAGATCTATCTCTGAAGAGGAAGTCTCATTATACCCATTAATAGCTCGGTACATAAACATTTGAATAGTAACTTGGTACTAGTTAAATATTTGTGTATGGAGAGTTTTAAAAATTTCATTTGGCTCCATGCCTACTTTGTGTAATGCAATCGCAACGATTCTGTACTCATTTTCACCTCCGATTTAATATTGCAAAATATTGTACAACTTATTGGTGCCAAAATGAAAAATAACAATGAATAATCGTAAAAAATGACAGATTCCTAATTCAAATGTAATTTTCTTTACTTTTAATTGTAACAAATATTTATGGACCAGACCAGACCACAAAAAATATTTTTTATTAAAAAAGAAATTAAATTTTAAAAGAAATTATTATTTTTCTTACAATTATTAACAAAAATAATTGTAAGAAAAAGAATATATAGATAGTTAATGAAAGAAAGCAAGAAATACGAAACACTGTAACTCAAATTCTTGAAGAACTAAGACAGATTAAATATATTTATTTCAAATAACATGTAAGAATTTTCAAAATTTACTAATGGCTCCCAAACTAAGCGAAGCTTGTATATTGGGTCGCCATAATTATACATTTAAATTTCAGCCTACTGTACACATTATTTCATATTACAAACTGTTGTTTCTTTCAAAAATCGAAATTAAGATATCGACAATACTCGTAATATAACTTAAACTGGATTATTTGGAAACAATAAATAATTAAATTACAAAAGGACGTGTTTGACTAAGCAATATACACAAACGCTATGGTTCCCTATATCACAAACGCTATGGTTCCCTGTATCCAGCGACTGAATACTCGGCCTTAATGTAGTCCAGACCTAAGAAACTTGGTAAGTTTAGTTTTAGCTGTGTAGATGGTGCAGTCTCTAAAGACAGCATTTGGAGGTAGTGTTATTGTATGTAAGTGGGTGGCTGTATCTAGCATATTTTTTTTGCAAATTATGTTTTAATGGATGACAAGGGAAGCCAAAACGTTTAAATTTAAGAACTTTGCACAGGGGGAGTTCATGATTGATTTATGAGCGAAAAGACATGCATGAATAACAAATAGTTGCCTAACTCGCAAAACCTCTGCTTTTGTATACAGATCATTGGTGGAGTAAATTTATGTTTTTCAACAAAACCTTCAGTAGTGCTCGTTGAAAATTTTCTAAATATAAAATAGTGGTATTGGCGTCGGAGCCGCATATACAAATGCTGTAGCTGATTGATTGACACAGTGCGAAGTAAACTGCTCTTTTAGTCTTCATTCAGGTTAGCAGATTTTCTTAGTATCAGAATTATAACAATCAGTTTTCGCACTCTAGCGGCAGTGCGGTTAATGTGATATCGAATATGAGTCCGAGACAATTAGTTTTGTCAGTGCGATTTAGGACTGCATAAATACATGTTGATAAATAGTAGGATGTGAGTGAAGGGGAACATAAGTGGGAGTTTTCGGGAATTCGCAGTTTTATAGAAATAAATTAAATTTGCCGTATCAGCATTTAATGTGAGTATTATCTTTTCCCACCGAACATTTATTTAAAGCATTCCTCAGTCCACACACCTGGTAACTCAATCCCAATTTCGATCATGAACTATGATAACGGAGTCATCAGCACGGCAAAGGAGTTGCGCTGATGGTATGTTAGTAATCCATATATATATATATATATATCAGGACGAGATTTGGTTATTTTACGATGACGACGACTTGATGCCTACCTGAGAGATAGTTTTTAAACTAGTCTAAAACTACGCCACGTATCCCAATGTTTTCAAGTTAATTGTTTTTGCAGGAGAATCGGTATGGAACTGTTTCCATACACGATTATACGATCACGATTCGACACTGTTGTCGAAAGCTTTTGCTAGGCCAAAAGGACTGCCATAGTAATATTCATGTCCATTCTTCTTTATCCAAAGTATTATGTAGCCCGGAGTAATCAATGACAGTTTTATAACGATTAGGTGTGGAGCGATTTTGAGAGATCTGTGTAAAGCCAAGAATGACAGGGTCGGTTATGTCTGTGTCACAGACGACACCCAGTACAGTTGGTGATGATGACCGTACATAAACATGTTCTAAACAGGTGGTTAGTGTAGTGGGTTTGTCGATGACAGGTATTAGCCCATGGTGGCTTAGGAGATCGAGATATGCAGTTGGATTGTGACTATTATAATCGACTGAGATAATGTCTATGTTAAGGTCGCCTGCATTAATGGGTGAAAATTTGTTTGACAAAATTTTGTTAGTACTGTACCTAGTGAAAGTATGAAGCCTGATCTGTAGTTGAAAGATGGAGATCTGTTGGTTCCGACTATGGAGAAAGCTTTTGAAATTTTCATTAAAAGTCCACTGGCTCCAGATATATGTAGCTCGGAGGCGGTTGCATATAAACATTCTTTTTTGTACCACTTTGGTTAAAATTTACGGTCATGTGGTATATTGCTGTTGTTTCGGTTAATCTATATTCAGTAAGTATAATGACAGCTACTTCCATCATTAGTAGTCGCAACAGAATAGTTGATGCGTTAAAGATTTTACTGATACTTCTACTGATAGTATAAATCCGATGTCTAGTACAGAATTGCAGTGTTCTGGGGGATTATGTTTGACCTTTATCTTAAGTCAGAATCAATATTGTTTCCAAAGTAAATAGTATTCATGGTTGTTTCGATGTTGAAGTCTTGCAGCCACTTTGAAATATTTTTTTTTTGTAAGGAGGTAATGCTTTATTTTTATTAACGCACGATGCGTGGCCTTGATATCTGGGACACAAAATTCAACAGTTGTGTCAGAGCAAGGCAGGTACTTCTGCAGCCGCTGAACCAATCCGGATTCAATGCATAAGTGGCACTACAGTACAAAAAAAGCGCAACATTTAATATTCAACTTACAACAAGTATCTACTTTCCGAGCATAGGTTTATATTAATATATATTAAAATCATATCAAAATTTCTTTATTATATATTTGACCCGACTACGAATAATAAATTCTCTTTCCATGCATAATCTTGTACATTACATTCTCGTGTCACTATGGTAGTACCCTTTTCCTTCAAAACGGCTATGCACGTGTTTACAAAAGTTTATATATATGAATATGTATGTATTCAGTAGATATGAGAATTGGCTAACATCTTTTTTTTTCATATCCCTAAATGATAAGGATGATCCAACCCGGCAAGACAAAATTTTGCCGGGTTAGCTAGTAGTAGCTAGTAGTTTCTGTAATAATAGAATAAGAACATAATATGATCTATATTTATTTAAGTACAGGTATTAGTATGATATATTCTTAACAGTTAACATTTTCCCTCAAGTTGAAAATGAAATTTCATTATTCCTCCCAAGGGGCGCCTGGACCGTAAAACGCATTAAACCCACCCTTGACCTCGACCTAAGCCATAGTTCCTGGTTAAAGCCATTTTTGAATATAGAATCACTGGGACGATCCATCTAGTCTAAGCAGAAGATTTAAAACGTGTATAAATAATTAATTAATCGTTAATAATATCTTCAATATGTATTTATGGTAGCACTTATTATATTTAATTCGAAACATCCTACTAATATTATATACGCATAAGAATGTAAGTATGGATGCACGTTTGTTACTCTTTTCATGTAAAAATTGCTGAACGGATTTTGATAAAACTTGTATGCAATATTGATGCTTATTTACGAGAATAACACATTAGCTATAGAAATACAAACCCTTCTGGTAGTTCTGTCTGTAATCCACGCGGACGAAGTTGCGGGCAACAGCAAGTCAGTCATATTGTACATCAACTCAAGTACTTAGGGAGCTCCGCTCTGCAACCTGATTATAAAACAGGGTCTGGCTCATTTTTTAATTTCACTGCTAAAACGTAGCGTCGTAATGATTTGGGTTAAATTCACTAGCAATATTCATAACAAGGCTTTAAAGTTTAATAAGATAGAGGTAATATATATGTGCAATAATGAAAATAAAGTTAAAATGTGTCAAAAAAGTCGAAACGCTAAAGTAGTTGTACTCTATTATACTCGCACTATTCTCTTGTATGTTGTTATTTCCTTTAAGTCTTTAGATTTATTCGTTATTATAGATACAACCTACATATGTTCTGCCTGAACATATATTATTTCCGCAATTTACGGGTACGGGTGTGAATGTGGATTGGTCTCTCACCTATTTATTCGGGTCATCTATAAATATTATATTGAACGGCTGTGTCCATAAACACAGGTTTCTACACCCTCCACCTCTTATTCAAATGGTCTCATCATAGTTGTTGAGGCTAGGGACGAATGAATAAATGTCTCCTACCTTCAGAGTCGAGACATCATGACCCATACAGAGTATGCGTACACATTTACTATCTGTGACTTTTTTATTTTTATTTCAAATTCAAAAAAAAAAAATTGTCCGAAGGCGTTATTCTAATTTCAAATTCTGTCGTACAAGTTTTCAAACATCGTACATTTTACGAAGAATGATATCATTTCTCTCAAACAGCGGCCAATCTCATTCGTTTTGAATCTATAATTTTTGAGTTGTGACTGAATTTCTTCGTCGACCTGTGGCAATCTCGAGAACAACTACAGTGAAAGACGATTCAACTCTATCCACCACTGAGCTTGCTGGGAGATTCGGAGTAAGTGTCAAAATGATATAAAAGCGCATGAGGTCACCCTTCACGACAGACAATCATAAAACTTTATCGCGAAATCGTTCTAACAGATTTTATTTTTTTTTACAATTTTTTACTTATCTTTTTAGTAAGGTAAGGTATTCAACACTCGAGCATTTTATTTTTCATTTTCCAGTCGATTTCATTGTTGAGAGGGGCCGGATAATTGTAAAATTTAAGGGATGAAAACGGCTTAGCACGATTCTCGGTAAAACTAAGAGTTCTATAGAAAGTTGATGTAAACATAAAAGTAATTAATAAAATTAAAGTGACTTCAAAAATCAAAAATTTAGGCTTGATTTATCCGCGCGTTCCCGAGAGACTGGTCTTGACGGACGTACATACGGACAGAGGGGCGGATGGATCTTTAAAAAGATATAGCATGCATGGCACTACCTCCTCCTGTGCAACGGAATTAGGCCGCCACGACCGGGGAGGTACATTTCGCTCACTTGATACAGCCGTAAAGTGGCTAATACGGTGTACAGCTTTGTGCGGTGTCTGAGTAACCGGTGGCCCATTGAGGGTTTTTTATGTTTGATCTTACTGCGGTTTTATCCTGTTCTAAGTTTTTTTTCTCTCAAAGTTTATTGATGTGTACAAATAATATAAAAATACATAAAGTTTTAGGTATATTGTAAAACCTATTAACAGTGACTATACAATAGGGTGTCAACACGGAATACGCCACGAGCCTCGGCCCGAAGTATGTCCCCGGTCTTAATGTTTAGTAAATAGTGGTATAACAATATTGCTTCCAATTTTAAAAATAACATATTAAAATTTGCCCTTATTTAACGGCAGTCATCATTAGGCATCATCATTAGACAGTAACAGTTATAGTTAAAAAGCACCGATTTAGGTTTATGTAATAAATACAAAAATAAAACCAGTAAGTACATTATGTTATAACAATAATTTTAACTTTTTGATTCCATTAACAAACACTGAAAAACAAGGTCCAAAGGTGGAAACAAATAAAGGTGTTACGTCCATAAAAGTTGAACATGGTTTCGCCGGAAAGGGAGCTTTGTAACATTATACCTGCTAGCTAACTAGCTAACAAGATGGGAATGTTAGAGGTTAGAATATTCAAATATTCGGTATTCGCTTTCATTTACTGGTTGACATTATGGTCATGGTATGTATTTTTTTTATTAAATAAGGGGGCAACGAGCAATCGAGCCTATTAGGATTACCAACGCGCACGAACATCCGCATGATGACTATGCCGATGCGTTGCACTCCCTTCCTCCTCTTTCCGAATGGGCCACTGTCTATTCACAAACCGCATGAAAAATGACACAGAAGGTACCATTTTGCGGCGGTATCCTATAAGCTAGAAGACCCCCCGGTCGTGCCGACCCACTTCTGTTGTAGTGCAGCATGGCACTACCTCTTACTAAACTGGACGGATGCGAGTAGCTATTTGGAATCAATTTGTTTGTCAAGTCTAACATAATATCTCTGTTAAAGGCCGACAGATAGTAAGCTACGCTTGCTTTCTTTTAGGAATTTGACGGACGCCTTTTAGGCTGGCTTCCTTACTGCAGCTATATTATTTCTATGGTAAGTATTAATTTTGGTCCCTCGCTTTGCGAGCTTTATTTACTTTACGATTAGGGAAAAACGTAACAAACATGGCCTTTGGCGTAATTATATTTGTTTCGGGACTATTTTCACAGAAGCGGTTGAGATTAATCGGCCCGGAAAGTCTCCAACTGCCTTAACGAGGGTAATCATTAAGCCATAGATAACAACTAAGGATTTTTATGAATAGTAAAATACACAATTTAATTCTCATATAAGTAATATGAAAGGAACTGGCCAACAAATATAATAATTAGAGATAAACAAAGGCCTATCTAATTAGTTACGAAATAAGAACGCACGGGTTATAAAAATAATTCTAAAATCCCTGAAGAAACCCCCCACATGACAGATGAATTTTTGTATTACGTGAAAGTTTGAACAAATTTTGTGTTCATTAAGGCCGCGGGGAAAACAGAGAGAGAATATTATTTAACAGATTTTTTTAACTTGTTTCCTTACACAACCTGAATGCATTATTCCGACTGAAGTGTAAAAAGGACTGTACATTACAGCGACATTGTCATAACATTGTGTAATAAAATCAGCAGAGGCATTGCGCTAATTAACATTCCTGGCTGAAGCGAGACCAGTACAGTTTGCGTTGTGAAATAAAAGGCTGTATATGTGAATAGGCAGCGCCCCGGTATCCAGCGGGTCCACCGGATGTGGCAGGAAGCATTGATGCAGAAACGAGGGCAGGACTTGGCGTGGATGCCGCATTGCGCAAGCGTGACGGCTGCCTTGCGCACGGTACTGGAGCGGTGGATGCGCCGTAGGCGCAAGCCCCTCCCGTTCTGTCTGACGCAGGTTCTCACCGGGCATGGCTGCTGTGGTCTATATCAAACTGCCCACAGGGAGAAGACGACTCAGTGTCAGGATTGTGACGCATCGGTAAACTTGGTCCAGTACACCCTTGCAGTGAGCCCGAACTTGTGTCTATTGAGCATCATCACCGCGATACTTGAAAATGACGAGTTCCGTGAGGCGACGGCTTTCTTCGGGGGACGACTGTCTCGTAGAAGAAAGCCGTAGTTTATAATATGACCCTTTTCGAGATACTCAGTCATAACCACACCTTTCGAGTCCTAGAATACAGAAACCATTACCGTATTTGCCGACAAAATTGCCTTAGCACTTTGGGGGGTGGTGAACCAGGTCTTTTCCACTGTTTCGATAGTTGTTTTGTTTGTGGCGTACAGTCTTGAAAAGTTCGGCCGTTGTAACAAACCGATTCAAAAAATTATCTGCATCGGCTTCAAGTAGCTGCAAGCAGTCAATCCCGTCGTGTTTAGTTCAGCTGAAAGCAGTCGCAGAATCCACCTCGCGGACACTATGTGGAAACGCAATTCATTGACTATGTTGTTTTGAATTCGATCTTAAGAGATACCGCAGAACAAAAATTTGAGAGATAGTCGAGATTACTGTCTCGACTATCTCTCAAATTTTTGTTCTGCGGTCTCCAATAATTAAATCAGTAGTTTTTTTTATATTTTCGTCAGTAGTGGACGTCGAAGGCCTTCCAGAGCGCGGTTCATCTTTCACACAATCTCTGCCACGCTTAAATTCTACTGTCCATTTTTTGATGGATGAACAAGATAGAGCAGAATCTCTCAAAGTATTGACCATAACATCATGGATGGCTTTCGTTGATTTGTTGAGCCTCCTCTCACCCTCTCTCTCTAAATAATGTGAGTAGATTTGATTTTCAAAATTGAATGAATCTGCGTCAGTCCGACTACTTTTCAATCCACCTAGTGGGATTATGATTTATGAAGAAAACTTTGATAGTACAAAGTAAAAATGTAATTAAGAAACTAAGTAGTTCAATATATGATTAATAATTAAAGCGCATGTTCAGCATACATTCATTAGATTATTACTCCTCGACGCCTTAGGGACGTAAAAGCGGACTATTGCCCTTAACGGATTACAAAGCTTAAACTTTGTTACCTGTTTATAAGACCAATTCACAACAAGATGAAGGTACACTTATACATAAACAATAACATTTAGTTTGTTCATCATTCTTCGTTTAATTCTTACAGATTTATTCAAAAAGATTGAAATAATTTAGGGCAGGTGATGACGTGTAAATGAGTTTCCCCGCATCACGAAGAAAAATAAAAAGTTTGTCATAGTTCAGACATGTAAATACATGCCTGAACTATGACAAACTATGATAGGTTTTAAAATAATTTGGAATTGTCAGAATCGGACCCGACAAACATGTGTGTATTTCCTGTTCAATAATGAATAAGAATAATGTTCAACATTTAATTTTGATTTTGGATTATTAAATGGTTCATGCTGTATTGGTACTAATATTGTTAGTGAAATATGCCGTATGATCAAACTATTATATGGAAAGTATGTCAGTTTTTAAGGCTTGCCACCTATGACATCATGGGCCTCAGTACCTTGGCTAATCGTGGGTGTTCTAGTATATCTACTGGAATTACGAGTTGTGCATGTACTAGCACACCTCTGCCTACCTCTTCGGGGATAATAAGTGTGAAGGTACTTTTTTATGTAAATTTTCTATACATTTCGAAAATGATATTATATAACAATATAATTAATACAAATAGTATTTGCGTGTGTATAAAGTACAATACTTATCATATTATTTTAAATATCTAACTATCTTCATGGGTAATTCTCTAATACTAGCTGCGCCCCGGGGTTTCTCCCGCTTGTGCAGTGCTTAGTCCATGAAATACTGAATCTGCGAAAATAAATACCAATACGACACCGTTTTGTCATATTCTGTGTTAACAGCAACAAACATTGAGGTATATACGACCACTAAGGGCTGATGATGTCTACCACAAGGTACTTTTAAATTTAATCATTATGTTATGATAAAAAGAGAATGTCGCTTTTTAAAATCGCCAAGAAAATTTTACATTTAAATTACAATCAGTAGGATATCCCTAGGGAAGTGAATTTCCAACTGACACAGTGGGATGGTAAAAAGTGGACACAGTATATGCAAAAGCCGTTCCATTCAACCGTATAATAAAAAGTTTATCTTTGTGAAATTCAGCTGTTTACTTTTTCAGATGTTATGATATAGGTAATGTAATTTCATTTTATGTCGTACTGTTTCATTTACATGCTGCTACCATGTCATGTATATTGTACACTATCACCACGAAATTCAAGCTTTGCAGTCAATTCAAGCTAGATGTAAATTGTCTATTATCTTTATTTTATTAATACGTAAAAGACGAGGCCTTAGTCTGTCAACTTGGGTATTATCCGACTTCAGTGATGGTTTGGTGGGGTGTTAGCTATGAAGTAATGACTGAGCCATATGTTTTAATGAAGGTATCAAAACATCGGTACAGGCGTATCAAGATATCGTTCTTGAAAATGTAATTAAGCCCCTCATAACACCATGTTCATTAACCAAGTATGACCATACCTAGTCATTGGATCCTTCAAGCAAGGCTCGGTGCCGGGTCATAAAACACGGTCCTCGCAGTTTCGGTGGAAAGCGAACATCTTGGACTTCAACAGAATTGAAGACTGGCCGTCGTCTAGTCCCGATCTTAATCAGCTGGATAAAACAATCCATACGATTGGCAGTGAAGAATTTTCCCATGGAAAGACCGCAAGCTCCTCTTGATAACTGGCCTCGACGTTTAAAGCACAATATTGCAGCCAATGGAGACCACTTGGAATAAGCTTTTATATTTTTGATTGTTTTATATTTGTGTTGTAGACTAACACAGTGTAAAATTAATAATTGTTTTCTTTGTTGTAAAATTTATAATAAGACTAGGTATATTTTAGTGTAATATGCATGTGCTTGTTGTTTACAAAATATTCCTGAAATTATTGATCCGCTTTTGATCATCTTTTTTATGTACTTACATGTTTTTCAAATTAGGGATTATTGAATATTCTATTTAAATAGGTTTTATAGTATTTAGCACTTGGCCTTATAACGAATTAATTATAAAGCTAAAAAGTAATTAAAAAATTGAATCGTCCAAGTACCAAGATAAAAGCAGGTCTTCTGTTCCTGATGTAACGCCGGTGTCGATTTCAAGCAATTATTAATATATAGTAAATAAGCTATTATTATTTTGATGTTTGTATTTTAAATTACTTTTTAAACACCTCTGTCTCTGTTTCTTTTAATACCATCCACCCCTGTCTTCATTATGCATGCCAATGTGTAATTTTATCATCAACTGTATTATTTATTTACCTTACTGTAAAATAATGTATAAATTACTAATCACCCGCCCCGTTTCGTCTGAAAAATTATACACCAAAATAGAGTGGCCATTGGTGAACAGCATAGCATGGTGAATAGCATTGGGGAATTTGTTTTATATTATGGACATTAAAGTTCTATACAAAGACATGTTCGATATTAAATAACTATCTCGGCTGGTCAGGACTTGTCCCCCTGTTACAATTTTATATTCTATACAATTCTATAAAGGGGTCAAGAAGGGGGGAAGGAAGGATATCAAGATTTATTAAAGTTTAGTATACATTTATTTGATCATTTTCTTTCCACATTCACAATCCAGAACATACTCAAAATAGTACAAGAACAACAATGGGATTAATACACTTTTTGATATTGGTTAGTAATAGTGACGGTATGAAATCTTATCTAACAGTTTCCGAGACTCCCGGACGCAACTTGGATGGTCCTCTATATATATAATTATTGTCCCATAACCACTAAATGTCACGGATTGTCCTTCATTCCTGATATTCAATATTAGAAGTAGATAGTGTTTCATAAACAAAAAGAAAAAATTGAGTAGAGCTCCTAAAAGGAAGACACAATTAATAAGATTCCGTCCCATTCTCTTAGCTTCATGAGCAAACTAAAATCAGGAAAGATATAAACTCTGTTAGAATTAGATAGAATTTAACAACCAATTTTGATATGTGCCATATACTAAAACATTATTGATGTGGTCTATTAAATTAACAGCCATATATGTCATTTAAATACTACTATCCAAATGCACACATAAGAGACACAGACACATAAGAGTGAATTAAGTGAGACATTTTAATTAAATAAAGATTTAATAAGATATAAAACATGGCGTCGGCAAGAAATTAAGGATTCACCCTTTTATATAAATTATTTCGTGCATATATCACGAGTATATAAGTACCCGGCGAAAGAGAAAAAAAAACTATTTAATTATGATTTGCGTCAGCCATCCAAATATATCCATCGCCAAAATGAAAATGAGTGATATTTCTTCAACAAAGAGAATATTAAGCTTTACAGTTAAAGATGATGATGAGATAAAATATTTAAGTAGCAAGATATAATTGCTACCTGTTAACCTGTAGTAGTAAAAAATAGTGCCACGCTGCATTACGGCGGAACTGAGCCAGCACGACCGGGGAAGTACCTCTCGCTCACATGGCCCATTGGTGTATCAAGTGGCCCATTGGTGTGTCAGGTAGCCCATTGGGGGGTAGGTGAAAAGGAAGGCATCGCATGAGCATAGTAATTATGCTGGTGTTCATAGGCGTCGGTAGTCGTAGAAGGACGCCGATTGCTTGTTATGTATGTTTTGGTATAGGGGAACGCCCTATACTCTAAAAAAGGTATAACTTCGTACGCATGAAGTGTAATGTGTATGCTAGAACAGAAAGATTCTGCTTTTGTTTACTAGCATAAGCAGAATCTCTCATTATACGAACTTGACCTGACAACTATAAGCTTTAATATAATATAACAATAATATAAAGTGTTTTTTGTATTGATGTTTAGAGTCGTTACTTATCTGTTTAAAAACAAATTAATTTTCAATAAAAACATATATAGTTATAAGAAACATATGTTCTATGTAGCTGTAGGAATCATTGTTCCATTGCTTTCGGCTGCGGTCCAATCTAGGCCAAGACTTACTTTTACAAAGACGTCGAACTACCGAAACGAGGGCGCCACACAACACTGACACATTTCTACGCCTGCAAACAATATATTTTTAGTTTTGCGTCACAACTTTGCACCAAGTTAAATTATTTTTTCAAGGTATCGAATACTTTACAAACATTCTGATTCATATAGAGATACTGAAATATTTCAATTGTCAATATTTTTATTTGTTTAACAATTACCTTTACTTCAAAGTCTTAAATTATATTTTTTGTTTACCCTTATATATATAACGAATAACAGTTATATTATAGTCACCGTGTATCGAAACCCCACTAGGGCTTCACCGCACACCGGCATAAATCGTCAACGTTCGGAATTCGTTTCTTAATAAAATAATAATACATTCATTCAATATTATGAAGTTAAACTATCAATATAATTTTTAAATACGCCAAGTCAAAACCAGACTCATCTGCTCCTGCCACGTCACACCAACCGCGCCATATAATGTACCATTGCCACCGACCTCAAGCATTATGCCTGCTGTGATATTTCAAAATTATATTGATATTAAATGTTCGATTTAGTTTATTTTAAATTCTTTATGTGGTGTTATTCCTGAAGTTGGTTTGACTTTTTTTTGTTAGACAATGTGTTGGTTGGGATAATATTCTCTGTGTGGTAGATGGCTGGTACATAGGATTTTTCTATTTTATAAGTGAAGATGGTATATTTTTATAAACGCCACTTGTCTTCAATATATTCGATATGGTAGCAATGCTAGTGACTGTCGTTTATGTGAGAATCTTAGATCTTTGGAGGGTGAACAAAGCAAACCGGTATCGCTGTCAGTAAACTCAATTCGCCCCTGTCAAAACCAACGCGACGTAAGTACGTTTGAGCCAAAAATTATTTTCGTTTACCGATTTTACGATAATCGACCACATACAGACAGACATCTTTTAGGGATTTTGTTTTATAATAAGTAGTAGGCAGATCTTACACGGACGAATTTTCTAGAACTATTTTTACATATTATTATAGAGACCTCACCGCTCACCTGAAATAAGCGTACGATGCAAATACTACTCTTTTGAATCTCAGGAAATGAAGATTTGTGACCTCAGTCTAGGTACATGAAGAAAAAAATTGTATTAACAATGACATATAAATATTGATCGTTTTGCATTTTATTGTCGATAAGAGATATTAACGACACATCTACACGCCATTCACAAATGCCTAAAAAAGACACTATAGATGTCATTTTACGGCGGTATTATGTGAACGAGGAGTACCTACCCGGTCGTGCCAGCCCGAGTCTGTTGCATAATAAAGAGGATGTAGTGTCATGCACTATGCATAGCACTACCTCTTCCTAAAGATGGCTAACATTTTTTCGAGAGTTTTGTTTAAAGACTGTCGACACAGCTCGAAACCTTAAATATACATTATTTTCAAAGTACTCTTAATTTATGTTTAAAATCACAAGCACCTCGCCTTCAACAGTGCTCTTTGCAAGGCACGTAGACGTTATAACATTCAAGTGGACCATTAAATTAATATGATATTTTTATAGATTTACTTGTTTGTACAAATGTCATAGAAAAAAAATTGCTGTCTATGAAGTTAGTTATCTATTTCGAAGAGCTTGCTGGTGTTATTAGAGTGAATTAAGTGATAGTGTCATTGCCGTAGAGATAATACAAAAACTAGGGAATCCAGTCTAATAAAACGCGGCCGTCTAAGTAGATGAAGACAGCAAATGTAAGTACACTCTTTGTCTCACTTTTTCATTCATTTCTCTCTGCGCGAAACGAGCGAGCTCACTTCCCCTCTGTCTATAGCCATCATTTATCTATCTTTATTATTTCTATGGTCATTGTTGTATTGCATACAAAACAGGCCTTCACGAGCGGAGAAGAAAATCACATTGATGCAGTGTAAAGTATGGGTACACTAGATTTTGAACTGGCGTGAAACGAAATTGGAACGATACTTAGAAGATTGCTATAGCCCCTGCGCATGGATGACACGCAGAATCCTGAAGCGTTCCACATTGTTAAAGAAAACAAATAGAATTAAATTTCAAAATCCCTAAGAAACCTCTCCCAGAACCGCCGGAGCGGGAGTTGTAGACGACCAAGTACAAAAAATCTAAAAATATTACATTTCGACATTCAATGCCCGATCGCTAGCAAACAATGCTGCTGCTGCTATCACAAAAAGAACTAGAATATGCTTTCACAAAAATAAATGGAATGTAATCGGCTTATGGGAGATAACAAGAGAGGGATATAAAATTGAAAGTGGGGGAAGCCACATACTTTACTGCTGTGGCATAGAAAGGGAGAAAGGAGCGTCGTTTTTATGGTGGGAAAAGAACAAGAAACAATTGTACATAACTTTATTGCAAAATTTGATAGAATCGCTATACTGCAAATTAAAAAAACCCGATAAATTTTATAGCTAAGTCCAGGTATATGCTCCTACCTCTACCGCTTCAAACGAAAAAATAGATAATATGTACGTTGACTTGGACATAGCAATGAATAAATGAAACAAAAATTATATTTATGGGAGACATGAATACAAAACTAGGAGATCCAAGGGCCAAATAACATTCAGTCATGGTAAGCTATGGATATGGTAAAAGAAATAAAAGGGACGAAAGATTCTTACAGTTTTGCTTCCAGTACAAATTTGGTATTGCAAACACAATGTTCATAATCCAGACGACCGTAGAGGGATCTGGATATCACCAGATGTGTAATCGAAAAATGAAATAGACTTTATAGCCATAAAAATTCCAAAAAATGTAGAAAATATAACTGTGATAAATAACCTGAATCACCCAAATGATTACAGACTAGTTAGAATTACTATTAATATCAAAACTATCCAGAAATCTCGAAGTTGCTATAAAAGCCTGACGAAACTAGAAACAAAATGTATATAAACATAACTCCATGGAATCGCCTACTCCGAATACGAAGAAAAGTTACAAAAACTAAACATTATATTGTTGAATCAACATTATATGCCATAAGAAAAAAACTCTACAAACAGTAACAAAAACAATAAACTGGGAAAAATAATTACTCCAGAATAATTACTCCAGAATAGATGGATACCCTCAGAGATAGCACTATCTCTGAGAGTGTATAAAAAAGAGATCCAAAATTGATCACAAACTATAAAAAACAGGCAGATTGAACTATATGAAAAACTTTTATTTTCTTAGGTACTAATCTATACAACAAGCTATGTCTTTTTTTTGTTCTTTTGTTTTATTTTTCTTATTTTTTAGTGTGTATTTGTGCATCATTAGTCCTTCTATTTCTGGAGTAATTATTTTTCCCAGTTTATTGTTTTTGTTACTGTTTGTAGAGTTTTTTCTTATGGCATATAATGTTGATTCAACAATATAATGTTTAGTTTTCAATCAACAATCTAAAGTTAGGCAAAAGCCCAGGACCAGAAGAAGTAACAAGTGAAATGATAAAGTTGGTGGAGTGTATTGTCACTTCTTGATGAAAATTCATATTATAACTTGAATAAAAATTATACTCTTTATACTATCTCCACAAATTTATATATATATATATATATATATATATATATATATATATATATAACTACCGATTTCGAGTAATTCATCATCAAACAACTTTTGGATACCCTCAGAGATAGCACTATCTCTGAGAGTGTATAAAAAAGAGATCCAAAATTGATCACAAACTATAAAAAACAGGCAGATTGAACTATATGAAAAACTTTCCAAAAACTAATCACATACATATCTTTAAACTTGTTATTAAAAAATATACAGAACCTACCTATATATAGCCTTCATAGACTATACAAAAGCTATTGACTTCATATCACATAATCCTATATGGAAAGCATTAGAAGAACATGAGGTCGAGCAAGATTATATAGACTTATTAAAAACAATATACGGAAAAGGCATGTCTGGAATACGACTAGAGACTAAAGGACCCATTTTCCAGCTACAGCGAGGTGTCAAGCAAGATGAAACTCTTTCACCAAAACTGCTTATTGAATACTAGAGTCTATCTTCGGAAACCTCGACAGGAATCACATTTGTATCAACATCAATGGCGCATATCTGTCACATTACAGGTTTGTTGTTGACATTGTTCTGCTCTCCGAAAGCCCAAAACAACTAGAATACATGCTGGTGTCTCCAAATCATCATATCTAAGCTGTTGGGCTAATAATTAACAGAGAAAAGACAAAGATCATGTCAAACAGAGACGAAACACTAATCTTTATAGCTACAATACCAATACACTACGTAGACGAATACATATATCTTGGTCATCTGATGTCCTTGATACACGGATGAAGAAATAGATCGAAGAATCAAGAGCACATGGAAAAAGTATTGGTCAATAAAGAAAATATTTAAAGGGCGCTTACCTGTAAAACTTTAAATTAAAGCAATGAACATCTGCTTAATGCCTTGCCTAAATTATGATTAAACAAACTGTGATGCAAGAAATTAAAATGTCGAAGAGCCATAGAAAGGAGCTATATGAACATAAAGTTAAAAGATCACAAGCCAAGGGCGGGAAACAAATACTGACGTTAAAATGGAAATGGGCGGACCATATACAGAGAATAGCAGATGGTAGATGGTCGCAAATTGTAACAAATTTGTGCCTGTAAACGAGGTAGACCCTTTATGAGATAGAGTGACGTTATTGTCAGAACATCCGGAGCGTACTGGACAAAAACGGCCCAAACTACACATATGCGGTATTTGGAGGAGGCTTTCACCGCAAAGGGCGGCCCTTATACCTAGGATTGAATTACAGAAAAAAAAACATACTAATTATAGGTTAATAGAAATCATACTAACTAAAAACTGTATTATAAGGGAAAATAAGAAGCTTTTTATTATATATTTGTTATTATCTTCAATAAGGTATACAACAATACGAACTGTTGAAATTTGTTATGGAAATATCTCATGTATAAAATGATTGCTACAATAACAATAAAGGTGCACACGAACGAAATCTCGGGCTGCAACTTACAAAGAGGTGGAACTTTTATATGCCTTTAAGCAAATAAAGGCAATATCTAATGGAAAACTTACTTCTAATTCAAACAATAGGTAAAATGGAGATGAGATATTTTTTTCTACATTCTTATAAAACTCACCGCGCAGAGCTGTAGTATCGCCATTGCAGGTACACCCACAACTTACAACAATATTAAGGGGTGGTTTATGGGCTCGTATTCAAAACCATTGGGTATTTTCTAACGTGTATATATATATATATATAATCGATTCCGATGTGGATGTTTGTAAGCGGCGGTAGGCAACAGAAGTCTCCAATAGCAATAATTTCCTGTTTTTCACTATAAAACTCCACAAAGTGTAAAAATTTTATCATTTCGTCACAGTCCCAAAAAAAAAGAGCCCGGAAAATTATTTATATTATTGGATTGGTTCCATTTGACTTAACAGAACCAGGACACTTTGAGTTCAGTTTCTTTATGCGTGCGGGTTAATTAGCCTACAGATTTTTTGACCGGAAATGATACACACATCTTCAGGTCAGTGCCCTAATGGGGTGGGCAGAGAGAATAATATTTTATTTTTAATAGCAAAAGGGGGCAAACGAGGTATCGGAGCCTTTTAATGAGTACCGATACCCATGGACATTCGAATAATTGTTACGCAGATGTGTTTCCCCCTTTAATGTCTCAATGGGCCACCGGCTATGCATAAACCACACGAAACGCGACAGCGGCGCTGTCATCTTACTCTGGTGTAGCGAGCGAGAGGTCCTTCCCCGGTCGTACCAGCCCAATTCCTTTGGGTAGAAGGATGAAGTATCATGTACCATGCGTGGCACTATCTTTTCCAAAATTAGTATAGGTGTGTACTAACAAACCCATACTCCTCCGATAAAAATTCAAAATATTCTTTTACTTGCTTAACGGAGGGAATATTTAGTAGGTAGACGCTACAGAAGCTACTGTTTGCGCATACATTGTTACTCGTAGTTTACGACCGTCTCCATTTTAAGCTGTCACTTAATGAGCGTAGCTTTCTAAATTGAAGATATTCGCAGCAATTACACCTGACCTTTATAATATAATTTTACTAAATCATGACTTACGTTTCTATTACATACATTTAGTTATTATGACGACCATTCAATATATATTGAAATTCAGTGCGATTGCTTCTTCTGTTTATATAACGAGCGGAATTATAGTTTCCTACACACTTTCAACGCATATTTACCACCCTTACAGATGAAGTTTCAAAAAATCTCAGCTTTATCATTCCGATAATTTTGAGCGTATATCTGTCAGTCGTTGAATCAAGAAAAAGACTTGATATATGAATAATAAGATTGTTCCGAGTAATGAAAATAAATAAATCGCTCACACACATACACATGTCTTTACACCTGTACCCAATGGGATATGAAGTAATATATGTATTGAAGGAAAAACTATCTAAACAAATAGCTAGTTCCATGTGAGACGGACGTAGTAGTCCCGCGGCACGTAAACAAGTAATAAACAATAATTAGAGCCGCGACGTCGCGCCCCGCCGCTGATTCTTCAATACTAATACCTGGAAATCCAATTTGTAGCGTCGTATTTCTTGTATATATGATTTATTTCTTGTAGTTATGAGTTCGAATATGTTGCCAAGGCGAACTACGAACGGATGGCACCAGTGCTTTTTAACTTACGTCAAATTTAATCGTCGTGGGAAAATATTTTGTTTACACGACATGATTTTTACGCCGTTGTGTAAACAGATCTATATACATATATGGGGGCATATGCCCATTTGTTCGATTTAGACACTTTTAAACACGCAATAGTATAAGCCCTTATGTGAACTGGGCCTTATGCTGTACATGATTTTTTATCTACCATGAGTCGGCATGGGTTTACCAAAACTAACAATAGAAGGTCTACTTCAAACCCATTGTCGACCGTTAATACTGTGGTAGCAGTATTTATTGGGTCCATTACACTTTGTGTTAACTTTACTATTATCTTAAGCCATAGCTCATCCATCTCTAGATATATTCCTCTATTGGTAAACCTCAACACGACCCGCACTCGCGTCTGTTATATGGACTCGCAAAGTAGACCGATAGTAAAGATTTTTGAATAATTTTCTCAATCTTGTCAAGGGATATGGTGTGTAATTTTGGTTAACTTAATATGTAGCCTATATTTTATTTTTATTAAAACAGCAAGGTGAGGGCCGGGTCTGCATATGTTATATGTAAATATAAAATGTATATTGTATATTAATTATGTGAATATTTCCGTCTGATATACCATGATCAGATTGATTCGGTTACTCCTTGAAGGTGGTGTTTTGGGTTTTCGAAATTCGTGTTTGTATGAAGAGTTATGAATGTGGAGTAGGCAGAATGTACTAAGGCAAGGATAAGGACATATAGCGCTCCTTCCTGTTTGCCCACCACATTAGGGAATTGTAATGAAAAAATGAGCGGACTATAAAATATTTAACAAAATTAGTGAGTTAAATATAAAGGTCTGCTGAACCACAACTACTTGGGACCACTTATTAAATTTGATCTCGCCACATACAAATTGGAAGCAGGGGCCGGTAGCGTTGAGAATTTCAATTTGTGTGTGTGTGTGTGTGTGTGTGTGTGTGTGTGTGTGTGCGCGCGTGCGCGTGCGCGTGCGCGTGTGCGTGTGCGTGTGCGTGCGTGCGTGCGTG
>JAFELO010000063.1:349976-365223 GCA_017140195.1 Eumaeus atala
GTGTGTGTGTGTGTGTGTGTGTGTGTGTGTGTGTGTGTGTGTGTGTGTGTGTGTGTGTGTGTGTGTGTGTGTGTGTGTGTGGAGAGCACAGTCTCTATTTCCTCTTGCTACTATCCCGATGGCACGGTTCTTTTGTTGGACGCGGAGAAACGCATTTACGGGCCTTCACTGGCCCTGGGTTGGGTCCAGTGGGGTGTAGGGACAGCGGCACATCATAGTGCCGAATACCCACAAGAACCACCGTGAGTGCCATCAGTGCCGCCTTTAGAGGGTTGCTCCGGAACAACAAACCATCAGGGCACCTCGACGGCTAGCAATCCCCTAAGGGACTGACGCCTCCTCCACAGTAGGATTGCCCCGCACCAGAGAACTACCCTTGTAACTTTGAGATAGTGCAATGGGCTGAGAGAGCAAACCCCTCGGTTCAAAAGGCTGCATCTGGTTTCACACCCCGGGTTACTGAGCCCCACCGCAGCGACAAGGCTTCAACCATGCTGGGGCAATCCCGATGGGACAGAAATCAGTGCGGTATCTGAGACTTAATGCGCTCTCCGAGATGCGGGGGTGTAACACAGCGAGCTTTATTACTTCAGACTTTTTTTATAGCATAAGGGGCAAGCGAGCAATGGGAGTGTTTTGATGACTACCGACGACCATGACCATTCGTATGATTGATACGAAGATGGCCCTCCTATCACCCCTCTCTCCAATGGACCAACAGCACAAACGCGATAGCGACGCTGTCAGTTTACGCCGGCATCAGGTGAGTAAGAGGGACTTCCTCAGTCGTGCCGCCCTAATTCCGTACCACCTCCTAAGTAGCATGGCTTTACATCTTCCTGAAACCGTTATTAGTTACCCGAGAATTGACGCCGGGACATCGCATCTGTGGTTGAACATATGGAGAGAGCACGAGGCAGTAAAAGGGGTGGGATAATACAACCAGGACAGAAGAAACAATATCGAGACTTTGTAATTAATGTACCACAGATAAAAAACATTACTAACTTATGCTTGTAGTTCACTTTCACACAATGTGTTGGTATACCCCCCTAAATGTAAGTTTGTCAATTTCTTACGTAGTCCTGCTCTTCCTCCTGCCCTTCCACCTTAGCCGGTGTCAGCGTGCAAGTTGGCATCGCGCATTCCTTTTTCAAATAGTACGAGAGTATCGTGTTATCTTAGTATATAGAGAAAGATAAATTTCTTTTTATTTATGAAATTATATTATAGTTATATGGGTTGGATGCGAGTAGCAGGAGATCGGTCCTCTTGACGTTCATTGAAAGAGATCCATGTCCAGCAGTGGACGGATAAGGGCTGACACTGATAATAATATTTCTATCAATCTAGCACTAAAAGACGAGTGAAAAGTGAGCAGGGAGTCCTTTACTCAGCAGTAAATAAGATGAACTTTGTAAATAAGAAAACAAAGTAAAAAAGAAAGGAGGGAAACGCATCTGTAGAACACTTATGAGGATGTTCATGGGGGTCGGTAGTTATCAAAAGTTATCGGTTGCTCTTTTGTTACCCTCCCTAAAAAATGTACTATATTACCTCTTTAATTGAGCGTTAATATATGAATATATTATATGGCGCCCTAAGAAATGTTACCTACCTTTTACTAAATCTATATACTAAGATAACACGATACTCTCATATTAATTATACACGTTTCCCAAACTGCCTTTAGGGGGATATGAACCAGACCATCGTGAATATTTAATTTAATAATTATTACATATTTATGTATACAAATACTGCTGTTTGTATTATAATAGTTATAGTACATAATGAAAACATGGTTACTAATTAATCTGCAAACATACAAAAACTAAAGCATATATCATCATGATATGAGTACATGAAGCAAAAACTTGGAACCCTTTATATGAATAATGCGCGAACGGAGGAGTATTTTTTATTATTTATCTTTAAAAAGGTTTCATAATCAAGCTGTATTCTAAGTCGAATATTTTCTTAATAATTATGATTTAATTTCGATCTCGGGGCGATCACTAGTTTAAACAATTACGCAATCGCAGTTAAAAAGAATAGGGGAGTGCTGTAATAGGGGAGTGCTGTAATGAGTGATGGGCCAACAATTATCATTTATGATCATCTTCATGATCTGATGTCAATCAGAAATAATAAGGAAATATGGGAGGCAGGGGTCGCTTACTAATTGACAGACCTTTCGTTTACAAGATGTCGCCATAAAGCGGAAGGTATGCTGTGGAGTTTCCGTCTATGTGTGAGTTTCCACGGACCATGGAGATGGAAGGAGGGAAACATCTGCAAAACCGTTGAACAACAACAACAACGAGACAACTTCGCGCCCGCTCCCTAATGGGCAGAGAGAACGGAATGCCGTACACTACGATCTTATTTATAGCTGTTCAAGTTATGAGAATATGTTCATTTACGGCGCTAGTCATGTATAGGCTCCAACCCCTCGTTTTCCCCGTATACTATAAAGGAATCTATGTAACTAAAATTGACATTTGTATATATATTTTTCATGTCGTGTACATGTATTATAATGAAAAATTAACAAAGGTAATTTAGGTCCAATATAATGTAATCAATAACCAGTAAATAATTCAAGACAGTACTGATTGTATGGCTTCATAAAACCATATAATTTTCATCTATACTAATATTATAAACAGGAAACATTTGATTGTTTGTTTATTTGCATTGAACATTCTCCGAAGCTACTGGTCCGGTTCGAAGAATTCTTGTGCCCTTGGAATCCTGCTTTTCAGTACCTGTGATGAACATAGGCTATATAAAAATTTCTAAATGGTCAATAATTTAACCAAAGATAAGGTGTGAAAAGAATATCAAAAGAAATCCTTAAATAGCTACAGAATTGATAACTAGCTATCCCGACGGAGTTCGTTCCGTCATAAATTGATTTTGTTGTCATTATAACGTATATTGTTTACAAGGTCGAAAAAAAAGGAAAAAGTTAAATATCCGTACGAAGCCGGAGCAGAGTGCTAGTAAAACATATAGAAGTGTCCATTTTTATCTGCAGCAACATTTAGCGTTCTTCAGTAGAACAGTAGTTAAAAACCTTACCGCGAGATGTAATACATTTGTTAATAATAATGAATAGTGTACTTTTATGCAATTATGTTATAGTTATATTACCTACAGTGTCCTAAAAATGTCCAGTATTGTATAATTCCCTATGAGTACAAATTATAGCAGAGAAGTACAATAAGTTCTATAATATTAAAATGTGCAAAAGAATATGTAATTGCTTAACTTAAAAAAAAGTATAAGCCATTAAACACGAGCTTGGTGTCTTAATAGAGAGTTCGAGGTTAATTTAAGTAAAATGTGGTTATTCCGTATACGAAATCCCTTATATCGCAAACCACAGAGCCACTGATCTGTCTAACACCCAGATATGTTCACTTTAATGTCTAAGGTAAGAAAAATAAGCTTAGTTCTTACATACAATTTATTTGCATCTTTCGACGTTTTTCGTTAACATAAACTCGATATTATCCCCTTATGAATTAAGAATTTTTTTTTTATTTCCCGAGACAACCTTGTTATAAGAAGCAGAATATGTACTTTCAAGTTTATTATTAGATTACCATGCTTTATTGTGTTTATGGAAAATTTCACTAAGTTCCCATTTCCGTTATTTTGTAGCAATTTTGTAGTTGAATCATTGTACTTTTTCAGGCATGACATGTTGAGAGTGTGTTATGATCCACCTAAACATGGAATAAACATTATATGAAAAATAAAATTGAGGCATTTAGGAAGATACTTCATCGACTCTTATAAAAATAGGATAAATCAAGTGCCTGAAATTCATCTTGTATGATTTAAAGTAAATAAGTATATGATAAAATACATATAATACATGTGAAGTTAAATACAAGTTGATACAAAAGAATTTATGTTCCATTCTGTTTTAATCAAGTTCTTTTGATTAAATTCGTTTTAGTTGGAGCAGTTTAGTTATACGACAAAGTTAAATTTCCCGCGAGGCTTTCCCGGCCTTCACTCCATGCACGTAAGTAATGTACGAGAAGTGATACCTGTTTATCGGTCACCAGTGTGCTCTGTTATAATAGGAAAATTATATAATATATACTCGTCTATAATAATCGTTAAAGCTTACGAGTTTGTTTGTTTGGACACGCTAATATTAGGAACTAATTTTTTTGTGTTGACTAGTCCATTTAACGAGGAAAGATGTAGAGGTACCAAGACGTTACGACTAACCGGAAGGAACCGCATGGTGATACTAGTAATAAATTAATATTTTAGTTGGGAAATATATCATCATCATCATCAGCAGCAGCACTTAACGGTCCACAGCTGATCATAGGCCTCTCTCAAAGAACGCCAAGACGACCGATCTCCTGCTACTCGCGTCCATCCTGGACATTTGTAACATGTGGATGGACTTAATGTTTGAAACCGATCCTTAAACTCTAAATCTAAGTATAAATACATGTGTAACATGTAACAGATTTTGTTTTCGCCTGCTTGGCAGGAACATACAGTGGTTTGTGTTTTTTAAAGGTTAAAGCTATTATGCCGCATCGGCACTCCTTGTGTGGGTTGCCGTCTGGGTGGGTTTCTGAACTCGCTGGCGGGAGAGCCCCCACTCAGTCTCTCACTCACAAAAACCTCACGGAAGCTTTCAGATGCCATAGAGTAAATGGGGGGACCTCGGCGATAGGCCAGATCCTTATTACGTGACCCAAACTAACCTACACTCACACACTCACGAGGTAGTAGTTATTGTCATTAATGCAAATGTTGCGATTCTGCAATTTCATGGCGGGCTAACCTATTAATGAAGGTAGTTTGTGTAATTTGACATTGACTACTTTTGATAGTAAAATAGCTTTCTACTTGACGAATTTTTTTTCCAAACTTTGTTTTGGTTGACGCGGGAAATCACATTTATCGGCTCTCGGTGATGTGAAGTGTTATGTGCGGCGGGACATTACATCTCTGAATACTTTCAAAAACAACCGGGAGTGCCGTCCCGTGGGATCATTTGGCTCCATTACTTAAGGCACATATTTCTCTTAAATGTTGATGAGGGTAGACATTTTGTTGAAACATTTTTGTAGCAAGTATGTGAGCAGCTAAGGACGTGTTGACTGCGTCACTTGGAAAGGTCTGTCTTATTGTGACAATTGTACACCTTTTTATACGGAACCTTGACATGAATTATATTATTATAATCAGTTCCTTTATCTTTAAAATAATAGACTTTACTCCTATGTTGTACTACGCAATAAATAGCTATTAAGATTTTCACATTATAAGTAACAGTCCAGATTTATGAAGCCAAGGATGTAGCACCATCGTGTCTCAAGGCTCGTAAAGCCATCGGTCATGCGCTTGCGTAACGTAACAGTAGGATGCGGAAGTAGAGAGTGTCCTTGTAGCTACGCACATAAACATAGCATATATGTGCGTAGATACAACTGCACTCTCAATTTCTTTACTATAATGTCATATATCATGAGTAATTAATAATAATAATAATAATATCTGTGGACTTATCACACCACATCAACCTAGTCCTGTGCTAAGTACCGTAAGGACTTGTGTTACAGGTAATATATTTAATATTTTTTTATATATTTAAGAAATCTTATTCATATTATATTTATATATATAAAAACATCCATGGCTTTGGCGGGATTTGAACCCGCGCCCTCTGGCGTGACACGCGGACTAACCACCACGTTACCAATTGAGAGAGTTTAATCTCTATAAAGTTTGGCCACTTCAGCAGAAATTCAGATAGGGTTAATGAATAGTCTAAAAGTAACGTTTGTTCCTTTGTTATTAACACTATCCTAATGTAGTTCTCTTATGCTTGAGAACAAATTAGATACCACAAATAAGACGCGCACCGCGTATATATTACCATAAGAAGCTACAGGCTGCACGAAACGCGACAGCGCAGCTGTAAGTAAACATATTATGTAAGATAGAGAAAAATGTTTTGAAGAAACAAGAAATATGTAGGTTTCGCAGAAAGGAAGTATCGCTTAAAACATGTAATATACTTTCTTTTCCGTTTTATAATTATTTTATAGATAATGTCATTAGCTAAGTACCTTTCCTTTAAACGATGAGAGCGATAATTACCTTCGTTCCACGAGATTAAATTATTCGTTATTTGTCATTCCAATGGTGCATAAAAATACTAATGATGATGAAGATAATAATTAAATAATTAGAATAATGTGTTAACATACAAACTAAATTTTTCAGAATTTGTTCTGAAGTGAATGATGAAATGAAATGTGTTTAAGGTTGCATTTAAGGAAACACAATTTAAAGTAAGGAACTAAACTTCTTAATTAATATTTGAAAGAAAAACTTGTTGTAAGCAATGTTTAGATAATTATCAAAGACCTGGTCTGGTAGGAAGAGGTGCCATGCTGCATAGGAGGAAGAAGTGTCATGCATAGTGCATGACACTACATCCTACTGACATTATGCAACGGAAATGTGCCGGCACGACCGGGGAGGTATCTCTCGATCACTGAATGTCGCCGTTAAGTGACATCTTCGGTGTCGCGTTTCATGTGGTTTGTGAGCAGCCAGTGGCCCATTGGGGGGAGGGGAGGTAAGGAGGGCAACACGTCGGCATAGTAATTATGTGGATGTTCATGGACGTCGGTAAGCGTAAAGGCTCCGACTGCTCGTTTGTCCCCCTAATCCATAAAAAAAGATTACGTAACGAACGTATTGTAACAGCAAAATTGGAGTGTTAAGTTAAAATTTCTAGGATCCATTCAGAATGGTGCCTGTTGACAATAGTTTTAAATCATCGAAATTGTAAATATGTTGTTTGCACGATCACAATTATTATTTTTAAATAAAAAATTAATAAGGTAGAAGCAACCAAAATTGCGGTAAGCAGAAATGGCACTAATTACCCATGTATCGAACACATTCATATTTATTTTTAAAAGAACAGATTACTTGGAATAATATTTTTAGCAAGTTCTGACTAGTTCTACTCACTAGGCAATGAGCAACTTGCTTTGACCTTAACACCTAAAGATAGATCTAAGTTTGTTTATTTGACGTATGCAAGCGTAACAGTGCTTTTCATACAAAATAATGTCTATTCAAATAAGTGTTACTGTATATTTAACACATGATTACAATTATTTACATATAAAAATAGACTATTATTTAATTTTGTTTGATTTATGTCCTTCTAGTTCTACTTTGCGGAACTTGCTGCATTCAAATATTAAATTAATACATATTATCATTAATTAATAAAATCCGAGATGTTAGGAGCTTAAGATGACCATGCGCATCTTAATAAAAGCCAACAACGGTAATAAAAGAATTAGGAGGTCTAGATTAATTGCTTATTTTATTATCTATATAATTGTCTTAATACGAAATGCTGAACTATTTTACTACACCTTTGTTATAGAATCCAAATATTTAACTCCGTCTTATGGAAAATCCTGTTAACCCTCATAATTTTTTTACAAACTTTAACACTCAAAATTTGTATAAGTACTGGCTGTGAAAAATGACAAATAGTTGTGCTTTATTCATTTGATATTATTGTAGCAATTAGTTTTAAACTATATTATTGATAAACTTGTTCTTGTTGAGTAACAATATAATTTTTTCAATATCACAAGAGAGAGAAATTAAAATGTTTTTATAGGTCGGTTTTAAATTTAAAAAAAAGTATAATAGTGCATACATTACCGCACCATATATCGGTAATGAGAACATGAGACCGAATTGATCGGTGGCCCACTGGAGAGAATAGGGAGTAGAAGAGCTACGCATCTACATTACCATTAACCGTGCAGATGTCAATGAACGTCGGTAATTATCAAAGGGTTCCAATTACCCGTTTGTCCCCGTCTATTAAAATAAAACCGGGACCGTCTCCGGACATATCATATTGGCGTATAAATTGATCACTTCGTATGTGAGTATGTGACCCGTGTATGTGAGTTCTAAGCAGTACAAGACAAACTATCAATATGAGCCATTGGGTGACTACCAACCCCCATTAATATCTACATATACAAGTGCGTTGCCTTCCTTTACTAGTAAATTCCTATAAACCACACAAAACGCGACGGCAATACTTTTAGGTCCCCCCGGTCGGGCGGCTTTATGCAGCTGCTATGCAGCATGTCGCTACCCCATATTCAACTTGCTATGCAGTTTCATTAATTTTATCATTAGCAGCCCGCCGCTCGCTTACGTCAACATGTTTATTTTATTAACACATTTATTTTTATTGTAAAAATAAAATATTAAAACAAAGAGAAAAATGGTACGTTACATAAAAAAAAGTTAAAACTTTTCAGGTCAGTATTGAAAGCAGTAATATTTCACTTTGACACCAAAACATAGCAATTTACAGCGGTATTAGATGCCCTCACTTTATCTGATTCTTGAATAATCTAAGACTGCAACAGATGTTACCGTCGAGGAGAAGGTGATGTTAGATACTGTTTTCACATTTTAAAAAGTAACGCAATTTAATTATCGTCGACGTTTTAACGTCGTATCCTTACGTGACGTACTCTCAAACCATACGCAATGCGACAGCAAAGCTGTCATTTACGCCGGTATTATGTGAGTGAGATGTAGTTTCCTAGACGTTGACACCTCACCTCTGGGGTCATTCTGTATAATTAATTTTTGAATATTTAGAGATTTGAGACTGGTGTGTAACGTTAACGGTATGATTCCTGTAGAGGAAATTGTTATAGGAACTGTTTTGACGGTTTGTACGTGCCATTGTGATTTAATTTCTATGGCCAAGTCTGTATACTTTGTGATTTTTTCAGTGTGTGTTCTTGTAAGATTATGCATATTCGGGATGGCTATATCGATAAGGTAGACAATTTTATTATTTTTATCATACAAGGTTATATCGGGTCTATTGAAGTGTATTGTCTTGTCGGTAATTACTGTTCTGTCCCAGTATAGTTTATATTCTGGGACATTATTATTATTATTATTACTCTTATTATTATTATTATTATCATCATCATCATCATCATCATCATCATCATTATCATTATCATTATTGTTATTATTATTATCACGTCACACACACGTCGTATATTTGGAGTCGCCCGTTGGAGGGTAAGAGAGGTGTGCAACACATCTGCATTGCCTCTATGTGGATATCGATGGGAGTCGGTACACATCAAAAGGTTCGTTTGCTCACTATACTACAAAAAGAAAAATACATTGTCCACAATAAATATCTTCGCAGATCAATTACCTGTTCTAGCCGGAGTCTTACCGGTAGAATTACAAATCTAGTTCGTCGTCGTGTAGCTATGTACTATCACTCAAATAAACTCCCGAGTCCTTACTTATTAAGACCTAAAGACAGACAATATTACTAGGAAGAGGTAGTGCCATGCGGCATAGGAGGAGGTAGTGCGATGCATAGTGTATGACACTACATCCTCGTCTGCAACGGAGTCGGGCCGGCACGACCGGGGAGTTACCTCGCACTCACATAATACCGCCGTAAAATGACACCTTCAGTGTCGCGTTTCGTGCGGTTTGTGAGTAGCCGGTGGAGAGGAGGAGGGCAACGCATAGGCATAGTAATTATGTGCATGTTCATGGGCGTCGAAAGTCGTAAAAATGCTCCT
Organism: Eumaeus atala; assembly: GCA_017140195.1. Classification (NCBI taxonomy): domain Eukaryota; kingdom Metazoa; phylum Arthropoda; class Insecta; order Lepidoptera; family Lycaenidae; genus Eumaeus; species Eumaeus atala. The sequence goes on from JAFELO010000063.1 coordinate 359,654, forward strand.
AATGCTCGTTTGCCTTATTCTGTTAAGATAAGATATATGATGGAAATGTTATTTAATCCAATAGAAATTGCCACCCAAAACTTAATGAATGACAGAATTGAAGGAATAGCTCAACGGAAGGGCGACATGTATACAATGTCTTTCCGTATGTGTGCGACCGACAGCGAAAGTATCCCTAGAGATTGACCATTTCATCGTGGCTGATGAGAGATTGTGCTACACCATCCCTTACCGGCAACTTTAAAAGCAATTTTTTTTGCGTTAAACAGGTGCCTTCACCTTTTCGTGACTGCTCGACAGAATGCAAAGAGTACGAACAAACTGCGAATCCTATTATTTGGGAGTGTAGTATTTGGCATAATCAGAGAAACATAATGTTAGACCATTCATAGTGTTAGCGAGGTAGTATACAATGGTGATCTCGGGAACAGCGTGGGTAACTTCCGTGTATTTAAAAGCTTTTTACCTCGGGCCCCCCTGTGACCATATGAAGGGGTTCATAGCAGATGCCAGTATCGATCCTGGCGACACAGGAGTAGCAGAGTAGCAGTGGAGGGAATGAGTAGTGGAGGGTACGAGCCAAGCCCGTAAAACAAAAAAGAATTTATCGCATCTAAAACGGGGAATATTCCAAGGAGTTGTTCCGGTTAATACCAGCAGCGGAACTCCACTCTCGGACACTACAGCAGATTTCCAAGTTCCACCGTCACCGTCTTGATGTTCCAAAGTCTATAAATGTGCGTTTCAAGCGCAATTTCTTACCGCGCACAATATCGATGTAGAACCAGCTGCCAGCGTCGGTATTCCTGAACCGATATGATATGATCAATGTGCCTGCATAACCTCTGGTATACCTACCACCTACCAGCTCGTTTGTCCCTTATCCTATATATAAAAAAAGAATACAAGCAATTACTTCCTTTTCACATGCAACGCCTTTAAATTATATTATTGCCTTGCTCTACCCCATAGCCCTAATAGACTACGGACTGCTCACAAGCAACAAGAGACGCGACACTAATGCGACGAAAAGAGATGGCTATCACTTTTTTGTGGTATCATTTGAGCGAGAGGTAACTCCCTGTTGTGTCGGCACAATTTGGCGACAAGGCCATATTACACTTACTAATTACTAATTATGCTATTTTGTATTATCTTAATGATTTTTATATTTGTTACTATCTGTAAATTTTATACCTATGTATAATCATAACAGTACAAACCTAAACACGTCTTTCTAAACAGAAAGAAAGGTAATGTATTAAATTATGGAAAAGAGTTTGAATCAGGTAATACATTAGCATAAAATGAAATCAGACACAGAAAAGGGTCCTTTCGTTTTAAATCTCCAACAGATGCGAGATTCACTCACACTGTGATACTACTTACAGTGTCCTATCCACCCACTCCATAACAACGAATCTCTCCGATTTATTTTAGCGAACATTTTAAAATACACTTTTTTCAACACGAACCGCAATTGCTGGCTGTTTCTTTTCAGGTCTTAATGGAAAACGTGATTGCCCACTTTTAACGTTTTCCTCGGAGTTTTAAAGTATTCAAAGAGCTATAAAGCTACTTAGTGACACAGCTAAATGGTCGATTTGTAGTGTTGGTTCTCGAGTAACTGTCTTAATTAGACGTAATGAATAAGCGAATCTTCTATAACACAAAATCAGCTCTAAACGCCTACTGTCTCTATTATCACGTAGGAATAGTAGGTAAATTGAACAAGTCAAATCTTTCTCATTTTTTCATAGCTGAATAAATCCTTCTATATATGTAATGTAAGTTTGAAGCTCTGCAAGTATCAGGGATTTAAAGATCTAAAAGAAAGTCTATAAGTCGGCTTATGGATGATATAATTTTACGCGATAACGATTCTCTAATTATTGATCTGTAAATATATCACTCGCACCGAAATCGTCCTTTTCACTTCGTGAGTGAGAGGTTTTTTTATAGCATAAGGAGGCAAACGAGAAATTGGAGCCTCTTGATGACCAACGACGCCCAAGGACATTCGCATAATTGTTACACAGATGTGTTGCCCTCCTATTATCCCCCTCCAATGGGCCACCGGCTTGGCGCGATTACATATATCAGATGTTGTACGCTACGTAACATTAAAATGCAAAATATACGACCTGGTCACGCTTTAAGATGCCAACAGAAATTATCGAGTTCAAGAAACGGCTGCAAACCGTCTCAACATATTAAATACATGTCACTCTCGTGTTGACGCTTCCAATATACTAACAAAATGTTACCAAATTGGTTTTCATACAAATGGATATTTTATCTTTGTCACGTGTCACAATTATGGTCGTGTTGTAAAATATTTTACAGCTTATATGCTCGCAGGTATATTCATCATCAGCTCTCAATGAACGATCGCCGCCAAGCGACCGATCTCCTGCTACTCGCAACCATCCCAGATCAGGTACTACACGGATGTCGTCGTCCCACCTGGCGAACCGTCGACCAACACTTCGTATTCCTAAACACAACCTCCACTTGTGAACACAACCAGAATCTTAGCGGTTCATCTGCCATCTGATCTTCTGGGTGGCAGGTATACTATTCGTTTACAATGTATGTATGATTCCTAAATGCGATTTTCCTTTCACCCTCCAGGCTCGCCTTGATACCTTAGCGCGGGCAGGAGATGTACCATAGTGTCAGAATGGCGACACGGACGCTATGTGAAAAGATATTGGGACCGGATTAACCATTAACGTGCTATAAACCTAATGGCCGACTTTAACGCGATAAAAAAGTTTAACTATAATTTCAGTCTGCGGTGGTTTTAAATACCGCAACGAGAGATATTGCAACGAAAGTTCTTTATAGTAGATGGCAACAACTACAGTAGAGCAGTAGTAGTAACTGAGGGTTGACACCTTTTCATGACAACCGACGCCTATAGATATCTGCATAATTACTTTTTTTTTTTTTTTTTTCAGAGGGACCTATTACTGTTGGCGGAGCTGTTGCCCTCGCCCCTACAGTTCGTCGGATCTACGGAAGACATTTTGTCCTCAGGTCCACCTAAAGGTGGACGAAAGGGGGACAGACCCCCCTCTTTTCCCGCAGATGGGAAGAAGCATACCGGAATTTTTGTGGGCATTACCCTATCCTTATTTATTTTTGGGACCGAAAAGGGGGAGACGGTCCCCCTCCCCACGCTAGTGGGACGGCGCGCGCACGGTGCCGTTTAATTTTACGGGACGTGTATAAGGAGAGTTGAGCTCGTCTTTCGGTTTGGCTTGTCAGAGGAGGCCGGCCTCCTCCCCCACCCACCGACGGATGGGGTCGATTTACGCTTCAAATCGGCTAGAAGCCGTGATCATATTTTGTTTTTATTATTAGAGCTCTCTAAGATCGCATTATTTTATTTCTACATACATCTAATCTCACGTCTCACGGATTCGAACCCGGGCTCGTTTCCGTAGGCGGTGTGTGAGTTTGTCATTCTGTCAGTCATCTGTCTTATAGCTGTGTAACTATATGTAAGGTTCAACGCTCGACCGGTACGAGCAGTGTATATCGTATTGGTTCTAGCAGGAGGGGAATGCATTTATGCACTGTCCAACCGACCCAAGGGGGCCTGAAGAGTTTGTCGGGTCAGGTCATGTAGCTATAACTACTACCTACTACCGACTAAAACCTGCTATCCGTGGGTTTAATTATTATGAAGATCCCCGCTTTACTCCAATGGACAACATAATTGTTACATTGTGGTAGTATATCTGAGAGGTAACTCCCGGGTCGTACCCGTCTAGCTCGGCTGCTATATACTACATCAAAGAGTAGATAACTGATAATTTAGTATGAAATCTTACGTTCTCATTTGAATATTTAATTTTTTACCTATTTTTAACGGTATCAAATCATAAAATATAATCTTTAGGAAGCGAGGGTTAATTTTTTATAAATCCTTTTTGGAACAGATATTAGGTAGTGTCTCTGTATTACATATTTAGCCCCAAGAGAGAAGTTACTTTAACATTACACTATCAAGGAATACATCAAGGTTATCGATACAATGTTTAATGAATACAAGACGGTATAAATTGACGGCGATCAATAGTTCCATGGTGATTTTGGATGGATTAGTACGAAAGCTCTAATACGAATTATAGCCGCACTTTGCCTATTTTTACACATTAGGACAATATAACATTCGTGCTGCCAGCAACACAATGCACTCACACATACACACACATAATGCCATAAATCAAGATCCTTACATACCTGCCTTGACTCCTCCACATCCGTCACTCTCTTCATACAGACACGCTGGTTGCGAAGACATCACATTGACATCACCTTCAGACAGTGCCCGATCAATCTGATCATTGTATGTCAGTCTTGGTCTTCCTCGGTACTTATCATCCCACATTCAATGCATTTTATATGTAATTGTTTTAAATTTCCAATTTTAATAACAACTTTTTTCACGTTGCTCTTCTAGAGAGAATGCTTCAATATGAGCTCTGGGAAAGTCGTATTTAATTATGTACAAATTTCTCTAGGAAGCGCTACTGTCTTCACTTAATTCTTTTACTTGTGGAATTTGTCGGTACGTTAGCCAATTCATTGTTGAGGAATTCACTTAAAGTTCATTTTAAAAGCCTTTTGTCTATAAAATCATGCGACAAATGAGTTATTTTTAATATTGTACCTATTTTATATAACGTATCTGCAATCCCGGGTTAAACCGTATATTTAATGTAACATTTTGTGCTCTTACAGCAATCGACATTTCCTAGTGTATATGTAACGTTTCAATTTGATACAACATCTATTTATTATTTTTAATTTCATGCGACTTACGTTAATGTATAGAGCTATTCACGAGGATGGTTTTAGAATACTGCGCTCGTTATTTAAGGGCAAAGGTGGGCCGGATCGCTATTTAAAATTAAATTTAAAATGGATATGAGCATACAATTTTAGGAAGAGGTAGTGCCGTGCTGCATAAGAGGAGGTAATGCCATGCATGGTGCATGACACTACATCGACCTATGCAACGGAGTTGGGCCGGCACGACCAGGGTAGTACTTCTCCCTCACCCGATACTGGCGCAATGGACAGCGTCGCTGTCGCGTTTCGTGCGGTCTGTGAGTAGGCGGTGGCCCATTGGGGCGGGATGATAGGAGGACAACACATCTGTGTAACAATCATGTGAATGTCCATGGGCGTCGGTAGTCATCAGAATGCCCCGATTCCTCGTTTGCACCCTTATGTTATAAAAAAACAAATATAAAAATGTACATACCTTTTAGCCACACTTGAGCTTGATATCATCTGATGTAATTTTGGCTTGTAAGTACCTCAGCTGTTGGTAGTATATAAAAAGGCCGACGGAAATATCAACATTTTTATTCCATTACTTAGTAACTTTAATATTCTATTTATTTATTTACATTAAATCTTAGTACCTTTGACACTTTTATATCGTTCTATGAAACGGTAGGGAAGATAAAGGATACATGTCTCTTTAAAAAACCTATATAAGATAAAACAATTAATTATTAATTATAGTAATGTAAATGAAAATACATGTT